>JAKEPQ010000828.1:0-193502 GCA_024500445.1 Entomyzon cyanotis | reverse complement strand
AGGGGCACAGCTGCCTCACCATAGTGTCACGAGTGGAGACAGAGGGTGGATAGATTTTACCAGTTGCCTAGGCCTATGACAACTAGTGACCAAACCTACTCAGAGTGACCAGCACCCAAAACCCAGTCTCACTCACAAGTCCTTATAAAGACAGCCGATTTATGTCTAATGTAAAATAGATTATGGTTTATTAGACACAGGTGAGAACGGAACAAAGAACTAGACAATTTTTTACTACACAATACATGAAAAGCTATTCATAGCTAAACAAACATATATATATATGTTGCTCAAATTAGGGAGATTAAAACAATATAGCGCTGAAAATGAAAAAGGTACCTATTAATATTATTATAGCTAGCAAAGAAGAATACAATTTAGGAAACCAATGCTCTTACCAAATCTAATTTTTTGGAGATGGGGATGCATCAGAATCTTAACCCAATCCCATGGGAAGTAACCACAGGGCTGCGTCCAGGCACCTGGGGAGAAACTTTCCCTCACGCTCCAATGTCCATGTAGAAAGCTTCTACTTTTGCTGAGAATTTTGTGGTGTTTTATAGGGAAAAGAGTGTGGATTTGCGGTCACTTAAAAATTCTTCACATTCTCTCAGTGTCTCACCTTGACTTTTAGGCGCCAGTACCAGATAGCCAGGATTAAGCAATCAACCTAATCTGAGCCATCGATCTCCGGCCAGTGATCAGGGAGAGAGAGAGGGGGAGGGGGGGTGTCCTGCCACAATCCACCCCTGTGACCCAAAGACACTACTCTTACTTCATGAAGTAACAGTGCAGGTGTCTCTTGCCTTCATGCTATAAAAGCACTCACGTTTTTAATATATGTATTATTTTTAAATTTTTGGTATACATTGTATTTCCAAATTGTATTATTCTCTAATGGAACTTTGACTATGTTAATAGGAAGCATTTGTTGTTGCTTCAGTTTATGGGCTCATGTAGTAGATTATGTAACAGAATATATCTAAAAGAAACATTAGTAGTAACAACTAAGGGATTAGAAAATATGACATTAACTTCAGAATGTCCATAGTAATTGGAGGCAGTTTAACAAGTAATTTATACTGATATTAGTCCATGTAGGGTAGATTGTTTTCCACCCCTTGAGTCTTGAGGTTTTGGGAAAATCAGGAACAAAGAAGAGTCTGTGAAGGTAGCTTCTTGGTTGTAGCAGCTGAATGAGTCCAGTGAATGGTTGGTGAGTCTTTCACTCTTTCTGTGCTTTCTAGTTCAGTCTTCTTTTTTCAGTGGAGTTTAGTGTTAGTATATAAAATGTTAGACAATTCTATAATAATGTAAACAAATACACATATAGAGGTAGATATATATATATATAATAAGTTTGATTGTCCCAGGGGATATAATGAATTTTAATTAGTTTAATTTGTTTAGGATGTAATTTTAATGGGCATTTTATACTTAAAGAGGTAGCTATGTAATTTGAATTGATTAGGTTATATTTAGGATACAATCTCCTTTTTCCACTGTGACAATCAAGGTAAAGACATAGAGTAATACATGTAGAAAATTATAAAGTATATACATAAACATCACTTGGATCTGTCAAATCATTTAGTACTTCAATAGTACTGAGTGAACAAAGTTAAATGTATTCTTTTTGGGATTTCATCTTTTTTAGAGACGCTGATTATTATTGGATTTACTTATTTTGTTGATTCCAATTTTGCAAATTTGAAGTATGATCCATATTCTGATCATTAATGTTACAACTACAATTATTACACCAATTAGTTTTCTCATGATTGCACTTAAATTTGGGATCCACAAAGTTATCCAGTCAAATAAATCTGTTCCTTGATCTTTCTGGATTTCGTGTAAAATTTTAATGTTTTTCTTAATTTCCTCTAGATCAGTTTGTATTCTGAGGGTTTGAGCTACATATACACAGCAGCTTGTGTTGATGACTGTGCATACTCCATCTTTGGAGGCTAATATCAAGTCTAAAGCCATTCGGTTCTGCTTAACTACCTTTGAGAGGCTGGTGACTTCTTGTTGTAAGGCACTGATTGCATCATCTGTCCGGTTTTCTATTTGTTCAATAACTCCAGATATATTTACTATTGCTTTTTCTAATTCAGGTATTCCTATCCATGGTAAGAACCCTCTTACAAATTTATGAAATCCAGTAGGCCTCTCAACTAAGGGATTTAAATTTCGTTTGTGTCTTGTTATAAAAGATCTTAGGTGTCCTCGGGGAAATTCTGATTTGTCAATAATGTCTATTTCTGGGACAACTGTACCGATGGTGCATATTCCTTCCCACACAGGGGGTAGAGCTTTTCTAGCTTGATTTCCACAAAGCCAATAGTATCCCATGCTGTCTGGGATAGGCCACCATTGTGTGGTTAAAATACCTTTTTTAGTTACATCCAGATATGAATGGCACTCGGGATAAATTCCTACTTTGACACCACGGTTATATTCAGGTAATTTCATTTTTTGGTGTGAGGTTACTCCTGGTCCCTCTAGACATCTGTGAATACAGGAAGTCCCCACAGTTACAATGTCTATTGTTAGGATTTGCTGGTCTATAATGGTGTGACTTGTTCCCCCCAGAAAGAGCATTATTTTGGCAGGAGGGATACCATTGGAAAATATACCTGGTGTGGGAATTCCCATCATTCGAGTACCTTCATCTGAGTGAGTAGGAAATTGAGAACAGATCCAACAATCACTTCGATTGGCTATCAAGGTTACAGCTTGTATTAATTTGAGATGGGTGTTTCTTTTCCAGGGGTCAGATAGCATTTGCTCTATTTGTGTTAGGTTAGAGTGAGTCATGGAAGTATTAACATTTTTCTCTGGTTTTCCTTTTACAATGACTAATTGCAAAGTTTTATCAGGGTGGCTGGTATGCCATTTAGCATTGCTAAAAACAGTGACTTGCAGGCATAAAAACATAAGCAACATTATCATTAACATTTTGATTACAACAGATTTACGGGTTGGTGTGCAGTCCAATGCAATTTCTCATTTATGTGGAATGGATGTTGCTTGTCTTTAAGAGTCCAGGACCTTTTGTAGTTTTCACAGACATGTAGCAAGCAGTTCTTTCTCTTTTTGCTTGAGCATTTCTTGTCTCACGTCCGGAGTACACACTAAGCCTTTGATCTGGTGGGGATATTCTTAAATATTTAAGGTTATTAGAGAAACTAAAACAACAGAAATTAAATAGTGATTAGCATTTTTCTTTGAGAGTTGTCATTCCCTCTGTTGGCCTGTAGTTGCAAACACGTCGCTATTTTCACTGCTGTCACATGGGGGCAGTGTAGGGACAGTTTTATGAGCCTTCAATGGGCAAATAGGGTCTTGCCCTAAGCAAAACCAGCTTTGTTACAGTTTTAAAATGTGGGAAATATCCATCGAGAGCTGATTTTATGCTGATGTCCATTAGAGTCAGTAGCTACCCAGGCCATGGACCCTCGAGCATTTGTCAGCATCATTGGCACAATTCTAATTTGGGGTAATTTTACCATAACTCATTGGCCCACTGTTAGATTATTTTGAAAGGTTTCAATTTTGTTATGTGGAGTTGTCTGAAAAGACACAGGGCTTAAGAAAGCTCGTGAGATTGGACTACCCATCACCCCATATCTATTATTTAACTGATACAGTGCATAAGATAACCGTTTGTCCTAGTTAGAATTCTGTGGTTTAAGGTAGCGTTTCAGTAAGCCATTGGCCTGTTCTACCATCCCGTTTGCCTGTGGATAATAAGGTGTGTGAAAAATCCACTTGATACCTTCCTTCCTGGTCCAATCTTGTACTGCTGTGCTGGTAAAATGTGATCCATTGTCACTCTGTATAGAGTCTGGGATAGGAAGGCTAGAAAACCACTCACTGAGTCTTGAGATAGTGGCTTCTTGTTGCGGTGCATGCCTGCAAGTTCTAGTGCTCAAGAGACCAGCTGCAGGGGCCTGTGACAGCCTGGACTGTTTAGGTCGTGGAGACCTGTGGAAACCAACCATGAGCCCCTGCGGTTGAAGAAATCATTTCTAGAGACTTCTCCTTTGTTTCCTCTTGAGTTGTGTATCATTGGTTCATTTGAATTGTGTCCCTGTCCCTCTTCCCTCTGACTGTCCCGGTTGGTCTGCGCACCAAACCACTCCCCTTTTCCTTCCCCATATAACCCTTTGTCACTGGCTGTTCAGGGCCCGCAGCCTCCGGACTTCCAGCCCTCAGCCCGTCCCCATCTCTCCGTCCCTTCTCGCCGTCCCTGGACCCTCACCCGAAGACCCTCAAATAAATCCCTGGAAGCCTGCAGACTGCGTGTTGTACATTCTTCTGTCCCACCTTGTTTCCCGCTCGCCTCCGTCCCCCAGGGACTCCGCAGACCGGTCAGTGAGCTTCTCTACCAGGGCACACCCGGCAGGTGCGGCGGCATGGCGGCTCGCCCTTTCTGTGTGGCTTCGGGCGTGCCGCCTGAACTCGAAAGCGAGAAGCCACAGCTTCTGTGTTAGCTTGTCTGGTTTTTGTGGCCTTTACTAGTCCAGATACAACTTCAACTCCTGTTAATATGTACTTATAACCATTAGATGTTTTTAAAGGTCCAATATAATCTATTTGCCAGGTTGACCACAGTGCCTTATTATCTTTGATGTGTAAGGGTGGTGTTTGATCTGGGTGATTTTGTTTGAGCCTCAGCTGGCATTGTGGACACTGTGTGAGAATATTTTTGCACATTTGTCTGGTTATGGGCCAGCCTCTACTTTGTGCTGCAAAAAAGAGAGCACTTTCACCTGTGTGTTCTAATTTACAATGTAAAAATTCTGCTAATCTGTACCAGTGTTGTGAGTCCTCTAATTCATCACTTTTTATCTTTTTTATTTTTGTTAGATTATCTACCTTGTTGTTCCAAAACAATTGCAATGTGTGGTCATTTGAATGTGCTTTAACCCAGCCTATTTGGATTTTTCGATTTTGAGCTTCTGTTAACAACCACTCCCAATCCTCTTTCTACCAAACTGTCTTCCCATTTACCTGCCAGTTTAACACTTCCCACTGACGCAACCACTGTGTGGCTCCAGCCCAGACGGCATAAGAGTCCACATACACTTTCTCTGCCTTTCTCTTTACTGCCAGTAACACTGCTTTCAATTCTCCTACTTGTGCACTTCCTAAACCTTCTTCTATCACTTCCTCTCCTGTTTCAATATTCAGAGCTACTACTCTGTACTTCCATATTCCATCAATTTGTTTGGCTGAGGTGTCAGTAAACCATACACCTTTCACCTCAGAATTTGGGGTAAACGCAGGGGCGTCAGTTATTGGGCTGCTTTTGAACGGCTGTTGCAGAGCCAGGGTGTCTGGGGGGATGGCAATTTGTAATTTGGTAGGTTTTATCGGCCCTTCAGTGATAACCATTTGGTCTGTGATTCCTGTGAGGTATGCAAACCATTTGTGTACTGTGGGTCTTTGTGCGATGCCCTCGGGCGGAGCACAGCCTTTTTTTACACTATTTAGTGTCGCTGTTGAGCGGCTAGCTGAGGACTGACCCAAGTTCTCAGACAAGTAAAGAGATGAGAAGAGAGCTTTATTGTTTTGAATTCCATATATATAGAGTTTACAGAGGTGCTCCAGATTGGTCAGCCCGAGACCTCCCCCTAGGCCCAATTGGCCAAGCCCGAACTGACTCAATCCGGAGAAATTGTTTGCAAAACATCCAAACTTTATCTTGTTTATGAAATATAGCAAAATGTTCCCACAGGAAGAACCTGTGCTAGCCACAATTTAGCAAGTTAAAGGGTCCTTGAATTTTAACAGGCTGCAGCTGCTGAAATCTCTCTACTTGTTTGAGAGCTCTAGTAAGAGATAAAAGTCCTTTTTCCCAGTTGGAATATCTTTTTTCAGTGTCTTTAAATGATGTGGAACTAAATCCCAGTGGACGCTTCGGACCTTCAGGTCCTTTTTGAAATAAATTACAGTAAGTTCCATGTTCAGCAAAACCCCACTCAACTACTATGGGATCACTGGGATGAACTGGACCAAGGGATTGGTAGGTTTTTAATTCTTCTATTAATGTTTGCAGAGCCTGTTGGTGAACATCATCTCATTCCCATGCTTGATTTTTTCTCATTAGTGTGTAAGGGTCTTGCTATTATGGAAAAATCTGGGAACATGCTTTCTCCAGTACCCCAAAGTACTCATTATTTGCTGCAGTTCTTTTTTAGTCGTGGGGGTAGGTATGGTGTCTAATTTCGTAACAGTTTCCTCTGGAATTCCAGCTCTGCTTGAAACTCACCAGACTCTTAAAAACTTCACTTCTTTAGAAGGTCCCTGACATTTGGTTAAAGGTACTTCTATTCCCTCTTCGCTCAATTTATTCCATATGTTTTCTGCGGCAACCCTCACTGCTTTTTCTTCTTTACTCCCCACTAACACATCATCGATGTATTGATATATTTGCACTCCTTCTGGTATTTTTACTTGTTGGAGTAGCTCAGCTAAAGCATTGTGTGCTATAGTGGGTGAATGTTTGTAACCTTGAGGCAGTCGATTAAACGTATATTGTACTCCGTCCCAAGTGAACGCAAACTTAGGTTTGTCTTCTTCGCGAATTGGTACCATGAAAAACATGTCTTTTATGTCTAGCACAGCCATCCACTCGTGAGCAGAAGCCTGCAGTGTGGAAGTCAAGTTTGCAATGT
Organism: Entomyzon cyanotis; assembly: GCA_024500445.1. Taxonomy (NCBI): domain Eukaryota; kingdom Metazoa; phylum Chordata; class Aves; order Passeriformes; family Meliphagidae; genus Entomyzon; species Entomyzon cyanotis. The sequence continues at coordinate 186,816 of JAKEPQ010000828.1, read as the reverse complement.
TGGGAACAGCTGCTGCTAGGGGTCCTGTGTTAGCATTTAGCCTTCGATAATCAACAGTTAATCTCCAGCTCCCATCTGGCTTTTTTTACTGGCCAGACAGGGGAATTGAAAGGAGAATGTGTTCTATATATGATATTTCTCTGTTCTAAGTTTGTGATTACTGCATTAATTCCCTTTTTGGCTGCCAGAGGTATGGGATATTGTTTGATGTTAGTTACAGCAGACGCAGGCAATATTGGAGCCATTTTTAGAAGTTTTATTTTTCTATTTTTTCCAAAAAGGTTACTGCGTGAGGTTTCTGCAGACCCAAAAGACCAAATAGTACCGTCTTGTAATTGCCACATTTTTCCTTGAAGGATATAATATCCTAAAATGCTCTCTTCATGATCAGCAATAGCAAAAATGTGAGCTGTCATCCTTTTCTCTCCAGGTAACCACAACCAGATTTTGGCTAAGTAAGCTGTGGTACTGTCCCCGTTAAAACCAGTTAAAAGTATCTTTTTTCTCTTTTTAAAATTTAAGTTTAATTTTGCAGCATCTGCCAGAGAGATTAAAGAGATTTGGGCTCCAGTATTGATGCCTGATGGGATTTTTGTATTTTTTATTTTACTTTTATACTCTCTTTATATATATCCTTTATATATAACCTTTTACCCTTCCCCGCTCCTGTACTTTTTACTCCCTGTATCTTAACCCTACATGTCTATCACCCTAGTACCCCTTGCCCTGCTCAGAATCCTTTGGGGAAGACGAAACATATCCACAATCGCAAAAGCATGACGCACAACCTTGAACAGGGCCCCCATCACTGAGACATGTTTTTTGTAAACTAAGTAGTTGTCGCTGTTGAGCGGCTAGCTGAGGACTGACCCAAGTTCTCAGACAAGGAAAGAGAGGAGAAAAGGAACTTTATTGTTTTGAATTCCATATATATAGAGTCTACAGAAGTGCCCCAGATTGGTCAGCCCGAGACCTCCCCCTAGGCACAATTGGCCAAGCCCGAACTCACTCAATCCGGAGAAACTGTTTGCAAAACATCCAAACTTTATCTTGTTTATGAAATATAGCAAAATGTTCCCACGGGAAGAACCTGTGCTAGCCACAAGTAGTAATCTTTTGGGGGGGGCAATTTTAATAAGGGGGCAATTACTTCATTTGTTAGACTTCTTATTGGAGACTTTTAGATAGGTATTCTAATCTAGGCTGTCCATAAATTGTATACGAGGGATATCGTCGGGGCTTTTTGCTTGCTTGTTCGTTGGTGCGCATCTGGGATCCTATTAAACCAAGGTAAAACCCCTTTCCTATACTGTGTGTCTGCGTCTAAAAATTCTTACTAGCGATTTAAGGCATCAGTATCAATAAGGAATTTCAGAGGATGTCTCTTTGGCCCTACGGGCAAATACACGTGGGCTAGTTTCCTCGGGTGTGTCTGAGCGCTGGCTCGGCTGCCCTGGCGTTCCAGTGCTTGTCAGTTTTTTTGAGGTGCAAATGGGTTGGGTGTAGGGGCAATTTTTGCTTCTTGTGTGGTGTTTGAATTAAGTGGTTGTAATTTCATCTTTTCTGTGAATTGAATTAAGCTTGCGATGGAACTATTTGACCTCCCTCTTATTAATTCTTTTGGAATACCCAGGGAGAGGGCTTTTCTCCATAACTAATTTCTTTTTTCTTTACTAGAGTCAGATTGATAATGATAATTCCTTTTCTCGGCGGGGTTATGTTTTACTACTTTCACCCGCCATTCAGGAATTCTTTTGGGTAAGATTACTGACTCTAGATCCTGTTCTATTTCTTTTGTGTGAGATGTCACATCGTGTGAGAGATCTGCCCATGTAGGGGTAGGTCTCTGTGGTGCGTGTGGATTTTGTCTGTTGTATGTTATATTGTTTCTGATTTCATTTCATCTTTGTATCAAGTGATTTTTCACGTCTGATGGGGCTTTCCGTATTAAGGGGTGCATCCTTTCAGGATCTACCTCTGCAGAGATTGGGATGTCTCTGCCCACTCTATCATGCATTGCTTGGATACAAGCAGCTTTAGCTATTGCATCTGTGACCTCATCTGCAGTACGAATAGGGAGTACAGTTGGTTCCCCCCTGTCCATTTGGTTTGTTCCGCCTGCCCAGTAAGCCACTCTGCTGGTGATGGAGTGCGGTTCGTCAGGGGGTTGTGGCCCAAGGTGTAAAAATACTCCTGGACCCCAAAAGCCATAGCTTTCTGTGTCATTTAATAATACATCATCTCCTCCTGCGAGGCAAACTCTCCATAGATATTCTGTTTCATTTTCCCCCGCCTTTCTCGAGTATTTTTCTTTAATGTTTGCCATTTGCAGGGGATCATAAGGGGTTGTTTTGGTTGTAGTTCGCCGGCCCCCCCTTTGTGGGCCTTGTGCTATTTCAGCTTTTATTATGGGTTTCATTTTAAATTCTGGAATTTCTTACCCCTCAGACGGTGGAAGTTCCATGTTTTCATCCAAATCTAAGTCAAAGGTGTCATTATAATTTTCATCAGAGCTTTCCCAGATATCACCATCCCAATCTTCAGGTGATGTTATTAATTTTTTAATTATTCTAACATCCATAGATTTGGGAATATGCAATAATGTTAATTCCAATTTTTCCTCCACCATTTTTGCATGTTTTTTAGATTCTTTTAGCCCTTGTTTTGCCTGGTTATATTGGCCTTGCAGGGATAATTGTGCCAATTTTAATCTCTGTATTTCATTCATCAATTTCTCATTTTCTTTTATTATTTGTTCTCTCCATCTCCAAGCAGAATTTAAACATAAGGCAAGTACATGACAAATAATGCCCTTTCCTTTGGTATCTTTTAATGATCCTTGTTTTTCATCTATTTTTTCCTTTATGTTTCCCCACTGAGACCAGTTATCTGTGGGCTAGGGATCATCAGTATCAATGTGAATATTGTGCCTCCGTAAATATTGTGTAAGTTCCTTACTCTCAGTTCTCAAATCGTTAGCCATCTACCCTGCTCGCTGCGCCAAAAATGTCATGAGTGGAGACAGAAGGTGGATAGATTTTACCAGTTGCCTAGGCCTATGACAACTAGTGACCAAACCTACTCAGAGTGACCAGCACCCAAAACCCAGTCTCACTCACAAGTCCTTATAAAGACAGCCGATTTATGTCTAATGTAAAATAGATTATGGTTTATTAGACACAGGTGAGAACGGAACAAAGAACTAGACAATTTTTTACTACACAATACATGAAAAGCTATTCATAGCTAAACAAACATATGTAGCAACGTGGGGTTTTAGGATTCCATGTGCTCCTTTGTCCCTCTGCTTTGTATACCATTGGTTCATTTTGAAATATGCTCTGCTGTACCCCGAAATCTATTGGCGGGTTCCCTATGCCTGTCTTCCCTTCAGACTCCCCGGGACTGGCTCTAGGGGAGACAGTCCCTCCCTGTGGCTAGCACAGGTCCTTCCCGTGGGAACATTTTGCTATGTTTCATAAACAAGATAAAGTTTGGATGTTTTGCAAACAACTTCTCCGGATTGGGTCAGTTCGGGCTTGGCCAATTGGGCCTAGGGAGAAGTCTCGGGCTGACCAATCTGGGGCACCTCTGTAAACTCTATATATATGGAATTCAAAACAATAAAGCTCTCTTCTCTCTTTCCTTGTCTGAGACCTTGGGTCATTCCTCAGCTAGCCGCTCAACAGCGACACCTCCCCTTCCTTTCCCTTTATAAGTTGATGTCCGGATAAGCTCGAGGTCTTGCATCTCTGAGCTGCTAGCATCTGCTACCTGTCTTGTCTCCCTTCCCCCTTCTCCTTCCCTGCACCCCTTTTCCCCGTTACCCTAAATAAACCTCTCTAGCAGAACAGAGATGGAGTCCAGTTCTTTCCTAGCATCACTATATTCCTGCTTGAATTGATGTGGTTGGAAGACTCACGCCATGCCGCAGAACCTCGGGGGCCGCCCGCCCCGGATCCGGTGGGATTTACACGGACCAGGGACCCCGGTCCGGGGGGGGGCCGGCCTGTGCAGCCCTCCCGGACTGTGATACATCAAACATATATATATGTTGCCCAAATTAGGGAGATTAAAACAATATAGCGCTGAAAATGAAAAAGGTACCTATTAATATTATTATAGCTAGCAAAGAAGAATACAATTTAGGAAACCAATGCTCTTACCAAATCCAATTTTTTGGAGATGGGGATGCATCAGAATCTTAACCCAATCCCATGGGAAGTAACCACAGGGCTGCGTCCAGGCACCTGGGGAGAAACTTTCCCTTATGCTCCAATGTCCATGTAGAAAGCTTCTACTTTTGCTGAGAATTTTGTGGTGTTTTACAGGGAAAAGAGTGTGGATTTGCGGTCACTTAAAAATTCTTCACATTCTCTCAGTGTCTCACCTTGACTTTTAGGCGCCAGTACCAGATAGCCAGGATTAAGCAATCAACCTAATCTGAGCCATCGATCTCCGGCCAGTGATCAGGGAGAGAGAAGGGGGGGGTGTCCTGCCCCTGCCACACATGGTCTGCACCACAGGCTGCAGGGGAATCTCATCTCCAGCACCTGGAGCACCTCCTCCCCATTGATCTTCACTGACCTAGTGTCTTCAGAGTTATTTCTCTCACATACTTTCACTCTTCTCTTCTCTGGCTGATATTTTCTTCTGTGCACTTTTTTTTTCCCTTCTTAAATGTATTATCCCAAAGGTTCTACCACCATTACTGATGGGCTTGGCCTTGGCTAATGGTGAATCCATCAGAGCCATTCTGCATCAGCTCTCTTGGACATGGGGAAGCCTCTGGCAGCTTCTCTAAAAAGCCATGCCTGCAGAACTCCACTACCAAAACCTTGCCACAAAAGCCATATACGTCTGTATACCCTCTTCTCACATTGAACATACAAAATTATTTTTTAAAAAGGAGTTGAAATGCTCTCAGATTTACAGTTTAAGGATTCCTGTTTTCCAAATTGCAATGTTAAGTTTATTATGGTGGAATTCAAACTAAAAAAGTTGCATTTAAAGCAGTCTGCATGCATCAATTTATTCCTCAAGCAGCTTTCTGATTAAAAATGAACATTTTTTTTAAAGCAGAAAACAACCTCTCACTTTCACTGATACATCCACTCTGGAAAATCAAACCATTAATTTATTTGTAAAATGTTTTCTACTTAAAATTGAATATCTAATTTTTCGTGAGAGTTCCACACTTGTTATTGAATAAACTATTAGAATAATTGAATAGAGTGACTAATGGTAAATTAGTCACTTTGGAATATCTATCAATTACCAGGTCAAACACACACTCTGAACAATATGACCTACTTTCCCATATAATCTGTTTATAGATGTTTTGATTATTGCTGATTTTATCTTAACTACATAAAGTGCCATGCATAAGCTGGCCACTGTTAAAGGCAGTGCAATTTATTTTCCTAGAAATTGTGATCACAGCAAAGATTTAATTCTCTTCTAGTTATACACCACAGCCCATATTGTACTGAGATGCCCTCTCTTAAAGCTATCCCTACTTCAACATCTTCATTTTCCAAAACAAGTTATCAGCAGGGTTTCTCTATTCTGGAGCACAGTGATGGCACAGGAGGGATGTTTTACCTCAGCACGTGAGTGGGCAAAGGGAAGTGTAGTTGCACATACAAGTCATGAAGGTGATAGAAAAATAAACAGGCTAAGCCCAAGGAACAGCAAATAGGTTAAAAGCTGCTAATGTTGATAGGGAAGAAAGAATTGTAAAATATTTTAAACCCCAAAGAAGTAGAGTTATGATAAGGATGTGATGGGATATAAAAGCTGATTTGTAGTCCACCTTGTTCTTTCCTTTGAATGTGAGATATGAGGTATATAAAATTCATGGTCAATGTGTTTAGCTGGACAGTGATGAGTCTTCTAAGAAAAGGTGGAGATTAGAGTATGTTATTTTGAGATTACTAGACAAAATGAGGTTTGCTTATTTTTCTTTGACCAGTATTTTTTATAAACTTTTCTAACAGTTAATATGAAATCTATTTGTGTAATTTACTGACTGATTTTGTAAGAATTTTAATGCAACTTGCGTAACAAATGCTTTAGCTGGAAAACATCAAAGCATACACTTCCAGAAAATGATGATAAGCCTAAAATTAGAGTAAAAGCACACTCTGATAGTGCCTAGCACCCCATTACATGTTATGGGCTGTGAATAAAAAGTTCACTAAATGTAAGTAAATATCAAATGGAAGTGATTGCATTTCTTTAAGACAGAAAACGGTGAGTGTTCTTACTGTCCCCATTGATGAAAAATCACAAAAAAAAAATTCATCATTTTCACATCAGAAAGCCAAAGAAGGAGATACTTTCCATTAAAGTCTAAGGCAGTCAATGTTTGGGATAAAGAATAGTCTTCCTAAAAATGCAATTAATTTTAGTGTCACTAGGTATTTGTAAATCATTATTCAACCTCCACTAGCTCTGTAAAAGGGAATATTAGTAATTCTGTGCTGGTCATATTTCTGCTGTGCTCATCTGTTCATCACCAAGGTAGGCCAGTACTGGAGGTAGCAGTACTAAAGTAAGTGTTTAAAAGAATAACAGCATAGCAGTGAAGCATAAGGAAGGGCAGTATTAGTTGTAAGTACATCAGACCTAGAAGACAGGACATTTAGAAAATTATCACAGAATACAGAAACAAGAGTTTAGTTTTTATGCATGTGTATATATGAACCAGTGTTCTACAAGAAATGCATCTATGCAAATAATCAAGGTTAAAAAATAATTAATCTGTAAGGATAAAATTCACATGCATTTTTCTCAGTGCTGCACAGTAACTCTGTTTTCTTTGTCACTGAACAGCTGTAATTTGCTGGAAAATAACCTTTTTTTCCCTGCCTCTATAGGAAAGATTTCTGGGGAAGATAGACAAAATATAGAAGAACCATCATAGCCATATAGCAATCATAACTATAGCTGGCTAAAACGTGAAATGTCCAGTTCATAAAAGATAAAGGGGAGCTCACATTAGTTCCCATAAGATGAAAATTCCAAAGTTTTTGTTACTCATGGTTAGAAAGACTAATTAAAACTTGCATAAGCTCAGCAGAACTGCAAGTTTCCAGGCAGTAATGGGTTCCCCAGGCTCTACTGCTTTTTGGTGAAGCTTATTTTCTCTTCAGTATCCTGTTTGACATGCTTTGAAAGTGACAGGCCAATTTCACTGTGCATCAGCATTCCCTGCTCCCCCTGTCTCTTCTCCTATCACCATGCATGAAATAAAACAGCTGCCACATGAGCCTCTAAGACTCAGATTTTTCAGCCCTTCTATGGTCCCTAGATTCACTGCACACCCATGGGACAATTTCTTCTATGTATCTGCTCCATGAAGGACCCTTGACTTCCTCCTCTCATACATCTGTTAGCTCCATTGCAGATCCAGTGACCTTGGAAACACTCTGACCTGGCACAGAGATCAAATCCCTTGGCACTGACTAGCAGGATGGAAAGCTGTGTCACTTTGGAAACCAACCTGGCAGTGAACATAAACTTGGTGGACTCAAGCTGTCTTTAACCAACACAGTTGGTTTTGAGATGAAAATTCACTTTGACAGAAAATACACCATATATTCTAATTACAGTAATGATGCTAAGGTAAAAGATAATTTCCACAACCCACCGTAATAATATTTTTTCTTCAGAAAACATCCATGTGTAGGTCAGTCAATCAAAACCCAAATAGAACTATTCAGCTGGTTAGTTTCTATTCCACTGCTATTAGTTTCTTTTAGTAATGTAGCTAAGCATTGAGAAATCTCTCCTCTCCTCTCCTCTCTCTCTCCTCTCCTCTCCTCTCCTCTCCTCTCCTCTCCTCTCCTCTCCTCTCCTCTCCTCTCCTCTCCTCTCCTCTCCTCTCCTCTCCTCTCCTCTCCTCTCCTCTCCTCTCCTCTCCTCTCCTCTCCTCTCCTCTCCTCTCCTCTCTCCTCTCCTCTCCTCTCCTCTCCTCTCTCCTTTTCCTACCTACATTGTGTTCCATATTCACCCTCACTAGCACCACTTCCTTTTCATTCTTGCAGAGCTGAGTTGCAGAGAATTGCAAAATGCAATAAAGCTAACTCCTGTTAATTTATGGAGGAACACAGTCCTTAAGTGTGATTATTTGCTATTTTGAGAAACTTTGCCATGACATTTTGTCACTTCTTGAGCATCTTCAAACAGTAATGTGATTATCTTGAAAATTACTAAACTAAGGAAGTAAGTGTCCTTTTATTCAGAAATTATGACTGAATTTTGATAATTATAATTTAAAATATTGCTTCACATTATATGTCAAAATAAATATCAGAGCAACTGTAACAGTAGATGCAACATAAGATTTCAGCTTACTTTACAAAGATGCTTACCATATGACTGCATATTTGAATGGCATGTTTATATAAGACTTATTCTTATTTTGTGGGTTGGATGGCTCAGGCAATATGGTAATTTTAAGCTATAGCTATCCAGGATATATATATGCTGACAATATATATACAGGATGAAAATATATGTAAAACATGTACAGAGAGAAAGAAAAAAATGGAAAGCGAAAGAAGGGGGGTGTGTATGCTAGGCTAAAACAAACTGGATGAGGAAAAGCATTGGAAAAACAGTAATGAAAAAAATTATATTGTCCCCCCATCAGGTTTTCTATTTTTGCTAATGTTTTTAATAATTTTAATGATTTTCATAACACTGAGTCTTTAATGAAGTCAGTGAAGTTATCTTGACATGGCACCACCATTAAATGAGATGAGAATTAGATTTTCCCAAAATGTGGTAAGAAAGGCCTATTTCTTAAAGGTATTTGAAAACATAACATATTTAATAATTAATTAAGAACAAGACTAAAAGAATTGCCCAAAATCTCTAGTACTGGTTTTAAATATTTTGATTATTCAGCAAAGTTCTCACTTCATGAATTATTAAATGTTAATAATATGGAAATAGCACTAAAACTCAAAATTTAATTTACTAATCAGTAGCACCTCTTCCTTCAGTTAAAAATCTTTAAGTCTTATGTCCAGGAAAAAGGGGAAGCAAGGTTAATATGATAATGAAGAACTCTGAATGGATGCAGCTTAGTGGTCTATCAAGCTTGCAGTATACCTCAACTCAAATTTGTTAATGATGTGAAAAAAAAATTAAATGCTCAATTCTCTAGCCAATTTGCTTCTTTATGTGATTTATAGCCATTTAAAACAAGAAAATTGCAGCATTTGCACTGGAGGGGAAAAAAAAGGTATTTCAAGAGTATTCAGGTACAGGTTGAGGTACCTTCCAGGTTCTCTCCTACAGTTCATTTGACTGTGGACTTGACAGGTCCATTTATGATCTGCTTCTACTGCCTGAATGAAAGTAGAAAACAGAAGGTTGGCTGGGTTCTGTCTGAGCTTGATGGATCAACTCCTCCCATCCTCACCTCCTCCTAAACTGACACAGTTGAATTCCTGATGAGGTGGCTCATTCTCTTCCCATGGTTGCTCAGGGAATCGAATATTAAAGTTTAACTCATTGTGACAGGCTGTGTGCCAGGTGTCCTTGTAATGTTTACATCTTCATAGTTGTGCTGCACTAATGTTGAGCAGCCAAGGGTGAAAAGCAAATTATTTGGAAAAGTTTCAAGGTTAAGAGTCTCCTGCATTATCAGCTGTTCCCACCAACACTTTCATTGCAGACCTCCACTCCCTAACAAAAAGAAAATACCAGGACTGTATTGTGATTTCTCTGACAGAGAATATCATATTAGACCTTGTTCCAGTATGTCAGGACTCTTATTTCTGTTCATCTTTTTTTAATTTATCCCATTATCCTGTGTAAGCAGAATGAAATCTATAAAATGTTTTCTTCCTTTCTTCTTTAATACAGGAATTCCAACCATGCAACAACGAGCTGTATCTAGACAGCTGTGTTATGGTGTTCTAATTCTTTCACATAACAGGTTTGTTGTATTTTTCTTTCTTCATGTTTGTTCTTCTAGGTGATGTTTCTCATTCCCCCTTTTTTTCATCCAGCGATGGTTTAGTCTTCCTTTCTTCTCTGTGGTCTCTCGACTCTTGAATTTCTCACTGTACAGTGAGTGTATTATTTTATATTTATTCATCAAACCAGTAACTTTCTAGAGTTTCCAGCTCAAATTTTATGCAAAAGACATATCTCACCATCATGACACCATTAGATAAAATTTCATGTAGGTCCAAGCTTTAATACCATATGAGGTTTCTTCAGACGATTTAAGGAGAATTTGTGTGACTATTCAGCTTGGCAGAATTACTGTCCACAGCAGAAGATTTCCACTCACCTATTAAGAATAAGCATTTTTGTACCTGGATGAGCAACCAAAGAACCCAAATTGAATAAAGGGACAGCAGTCAAGTAGAGACACCTACAGGTAGATAGCCTAGATGCATGGAGGAACTGTCGTGGTCTTAAAACAACTTTAAGTATCAAAGTCCCAGTTTAGATGGTTATTTATGATGATCTTTTAAATAATGAAACAATCAATGACATGGAAAGAAATGGGTAGTCTGTTCTGGTCAGAGAAGCAAAAGGCTGCCAGAATGATGAAGGTGTGGATGTCAAAAGAGGTGGGAAGATGGAGACTATTGTTAGTTGAGAAGATGAAACTGAGAAGTCTAGTAGAGGAAAACTTTACAAGCAAGAAGAGTATATGTCGCTGTTGAGCCGCTAGCTGAGAGAAGACCCAGGTTCTCAGACAAGGAAAGAGAAAAGGTGTCTTTATTATTTTGATTTCCATATATATAGAGTTTTCAGAGGTCACCCAGATTGGTCAGCCAGAAACCTCCCCCTAGGCCCAATTGGCCAAGCCCGAACTGCCCTAATCTGGAGACGCTGTTTGCAAAACATCCAAACTTTATCTTTGTTTATGAAATGTAGCAAAACGTTCTCATGAGAAAGACCTGTGCTAGCCACAAGTATAGAGCCTGACATCGAAAATACAAAATAGTGAGAACTTGTAACTCATATCTCCAGATTAAGGCTTTCAATAAATGTCCTATGGTGCTGCAACCTCCTTTAGAGCACTAATGTTTCTGTTGCCAGTTTATATAATCTCCTAATGATTAGCACAACTTCTTTTCCTTTATTCCACATGCTGAGTGTAAGAGAGAGGCAGAACAATTCCTTCTTTTTTTCTTTTTTTTTTTTTGTGTGTGTGTTTGAAAATGTGACTAATTTCTATGCGCCTTCTTTAGTCACTAAATTAGTAAATAACATAACTGGACTGTCTGGATTATACAGATCATTTGTGCAAGGCTCAGATGGATTTGATTTTTTGATACCAACTATGAAAATACTCTCAGGCAGGTCTCTGTCAGTTTGTCCCACTGAAGCTGCTTTGCTTTCTGTAACTGAATGATCACCAGAGGAAGGATCTGACCCTGAGTCTCCCACATGAATGCTGCCAAGTCATTCAGTTGGTATTTTCGTTTTACCACTGCCTATTGAATACTTAAATAATTGGCACAAAACCGAATTGTTTCACTGGGGAAGAAATAGAAAAATCATCTATCTCAGGATTCCAGCTGTTTAATTATTAAAGATCTTTCTTGAAAAAGTAGAAGATCCCAGGTGAAATCCTTCCTTCATGCCAGATATGGAGAAACTAGAATTTTGCTCTCAAACAACAAGGAAAACAAGCTGGGCAAAACCAACTGCCCTTCACACATCATCAATTATTCTCTCAGTGTTATTGCTAGCTTGACTAGCAAGGAAATACCTGCTTTGTACATTTTTCCAGGACACAATTTAACGCAGGTCTTAGGTGTTACACAATTCAGTAGAAATGCAGGTGCTGAGGGAAGTAACCTCTTTCAAGGTTTTGACATATTGGGCATTTTGGCTTTTGAAAAGGCAGTTTGATGCCTGAGTTCCCTTTGAGAATCCACTTTAAGCGTTATATTTTGCTCTATTTCAGCATCACCTTTTCCTGTGCTATCAATGATTGCTGTGGAGAAGTTTTTGCCTGTGGAGGTTCGCCAATCTGAACCGGCCGACCCAGAGCCTCGGATGCCAGCTGTCAACGTGGCGCAGCTCCCCAGAGGGAATGCTGCCTGGTCCGAGGACTCTGAGGACGAAGTATAACCTCCCACACCTCACCCCCTGAAAGTTTTCTTTTAGTTTATTGGTTAAAAGTTTCTGTTACCTCGCCTTGTTACCGCCCCAGTTGCCACCCATGTCCAGAAAGTTCTGTTTCCCTCGTTCCCTCATTGGTTCAATTGTATCCCTCCCCTGGTTGTGTATTATTTGCTGCCCCGCTTGCTTATTACCGCTGTACCTGAGCCAATTGGCTCCACCCCTGCTGACCCGCCCCTGGAGACCCCGTTTCCCCCTTTTTAAACCCCCCCAACCGTCGAGGCTCGGGGGGTTCGTGCCTCGTGTGGTCTCGCGACGAGACCTCACGTCCGCGGACCACCCGAGAGCCTCCAGGGTGCCCGCTTCCTTGCTTCCCTTTTAATAAAGCACCTTGGACCTCTCTCTCTCTGTGCTTCTTTGCCTCTTGGGGACTGGAAACCACCTCGACTCCCTGCTACCGGACCCGACCCTCTGCCGCAGGGCGGCTTTCTCCTCCTATCCCCATCCGGGGAATCAGGCAGTGCCCCCGGGGGCCGACTGGACTAGTCCGGAGAGACGGAGCCGGAGCTGAGTGGGCTGAGGGTCGAGCCCAGCTCCTGCAGCACTTGCCTTTTGTGAGTTTTTCTGAAAGGAAGCAACTTTTTGTGAGAAATAAAGAGGATAAATTTCATTCAACCTATTACCTGCAGTCTCCTGCCCCTTCAGTTTCTGCTGAGCAATCTGGCACATTTGCAGGTTCTGTTAGCTAGTGACACAATCTTCACTGACAGGCCTTGAATGTTAATGCATTTCTCTCTCCCTTATGCAGTGAAATTAAATAACATCTCTAAGTCCTTCAGGAAATCTGACAATACCAACTTCATAAGAAAACAGGCCAGGCAACAACATCAAGGTGCCAAATGTTGGCAAAGGCTTGTCATACATTAGTGCTTTCTCTACAGGGTGACTGGGGGCTGCCAGGAGAATTCTCTGAGCTGGGCATGGCTGTCATCTTCATTTGATTAATGCCCCATGTTGGACAAGGAATAAAGGATCTAATAGCTAAAGTACCCCTAACTTCACATGAGCAGCATAAATTGGCAAAACACAACACAGATTACCACTGCACAGCTTGAGGTGGTACAACCCCCACATGAGCCAAGTGAAGTGCAGTGCTTAATGGCACACTTTAGAGCTCTACAGATAGCTGTCCCCATTAGGCATTCCTCTCTCTGGGGCCTGGTACTCTTCACAGTCACATCTGCTGGGCTGATTTCTGTACATGCATTGATCTTTGCTCAACAAGGCCAACAGGCAAAAGTATTGATCTCTCAAATGCATTCTTTCTTAAGGGAATGCTGCTTAGACTTTTTGGAATCATAAGCTCATCAGAGACAGGCTTAGCACACTGCAAGAATGGCAGATGCTCTGCAGAAAGCATGATGGTTAGTTACTAACTGTTAAGACTCTCTCAGGATGTCCTTTCCACCTTAAGCAAGGAAAAGAGAATACTTCTAAGCTCACAAAAAAGCAAATAAATAAAGTGAAATTCTGTAAAGGAAAAAAAATATGAACAACTTTATTGTCATTTGACAATGTTTTTTCCCTTGGTCAATATCTATAGGAATAATCAACTGACCTGAAATTAAAAACCAGCTACTGTCTAAACAGAGAAGAAATCACCATTGCAGGGAAAAAAAAAAAAGAACCTTAAATATACACAAGCCTGGAAATTTTTCTCTCCTGTTTAACGGGTGCCTCTTAGACTTGTCAGACATATTTCAATTGTGTCATATCTCCAGAAAGAGAACAAACTTACAAAAATTCAAATTATTCAGTGGGTAGCTATAGATTTTATTTGGGGTGGAGTTCTGTGGGCTGGCAGGGGATGATGCTGTTTGTTTGTTTGTATTTTGTATTTGAATGTCTAAATACAATGTGATGAAGCAGAGTCTGGTATCAGGCCTGATGGATACCTTCTGGTGTCCATATCAGAACAGAGGGCTGCATATGAGATTATGAGGGTATTAGCAAGAAATCTGCCAGCTGCTAAGAGAAGGTGCTGCTATTTCAACCTCCAGCCTTTAAAGATCATCCTACTCTTTTGGAAAACATTAAAAAATATTAATTTTTTTTCTTTTTGTGGCTCAATTTTTTTATAAAGACAACCCACAGAATTGATAAATTTACTGTTGCTCTTATCTACTGAAGAAATATGCCTCCATGGTTTTGTCTTGTCTTTCAGTAAACCAATATATCTCATTTGCTTATTTCCATTTCTGCTGCCTAGAGCATTCTCTGTACTCCAGCAACATGTCCCTAGTTTGTGATACAAAGTTAATATTGCAAGCTGATGAAAAACTCCCATTGAGTTCCACAGCGTGACAGTGAGAACAATCACATATATTCTTCCAACAATTGTTTTATTTAGAGTTTCCACATGTTCCTCTTAAATTTAAAAACACTGATAGACTTCACCCATATTGCTTGCTGCTCCTTTATGTTTTCTTTCCTCACTTAGGTGTCATGCAATCTGAAAACCTCCATCCTGTGTCTCTGCTTCATTGACTTACCATTCCATTGCAATTCTCAACTGAAAAGAATTTGTTTCTCTGCTACCTAACCAAGGCCTGATTCTAATCTCTGAGCAATTCTGTATCAGTGTAAAGCATATTGATTTCAGTAGTGCTGGTTTCAATTTACACCACTGATAGAGGGATGTGACTGTGGGTATAATTTCTCTCTTTCCATTGTTAATATTGTTATCTTACTCTGGAAGAATATTATCTACCTCCGTAAAGCCTTTGGGATGCAATCTCTACAAACCACACTATACATAATAAAGTTGAATTGTTATGTTTTGACTTGCCTTAAAGATAAAGCACTAGATTTTTATCCCAGCCTTAACTAGATCTTTCCTTTTGTATTGATTTGTTTAGACAGCCAAGTGTGAAGAATGTGTGAGATGTCTGTAATAGTTTATTAATATTATATGGTCCACTTGCTCGACTGATTATTATAGTTGTGTTTTTCCTACAGATTACAAGACAGTTAATTCAAGCAGAAAGTCCTTTCAGAGCAGGAACAATGGTTTATTTCCAAACTTAAAGAGGCAGTTCAGGTTCTACAAAGTATGAGATTTACCTTTAACTACTCCACATTTAATAACCTGGTTTATAAATTAAAGACCTGTTATAGATGGAAAACAGAAACTAGGAAATATCAAGAGAACAGCAGCTGAAGGATGGAAGATAAGCAGACCCTTAAGAAACAAACTGAACACCACTCTGTGTGGTCATTGGAGAGCCCAGGGATTTGTACATATTCATGTAGATTTTATACTAAATTAGAAAGAACACCCAGTCCTTTTTATTTTTTGGGGTTTTGCTCAGCCACGTTATTAAAAAATTTAGTTTTCTACATTTGCTAACACTCTTTGTTGCTGCTTTAGTCCTAATTCATCTCAGACACCTTGTATCCTGCATCCATTTCTGCTTGTTTCTCCCATGGGCATCTGTCCTCTGTCTCTGATTTGAACAATGGCTGCAATTGCCCCTCTTCCTCCTTTGATACATTCTTTTGTTCATCCATTCCTTTTGGCCACTAGAGAGGGCTTTAGGCTCTTTTCCACACAAAATTATTATCTTTGTTCCACTCCATCCCCTGTAATGAAGTGTAAGACTTAGTTGATCATGGCTCCTAGGAAAAAAGTTCTGCAAGAGTGGGAATCCCCGTGAGATTTACTAAATTCTCCTGTATGGCACTCTGTCACTGGGACCAACTGAAATCAAGAGCATTACTCTGATTACTTCAGTCTTACTTCAGACTGGATGAAACAGAGGACAACAGTCAGAGAACATGGAGGTGACAGACTGAAACCATCTCTGATTTGTAGGTCTGCAGAAGGTAACTAGGAATGTTCAAAGCATTTAATATCAGTATTATCCATTATTATTTCTCTTATTCCATTATAATTATGTTATTCCATCATTCATGAGCTGATTTGGAGCCTTTTTATTCTATTATCTTTGACATGCAGAGGTACACACTGAGAAATATGAAAGAATAATTTTCACTGGAGCTTATTTGTAAACTGCTGGCTTTGTGTATTCACTGTTTGGTGTTTGCTATTCACAGCATGCAACAGATCACCTAAGCCTAATGCTGCTGTTCCTGAATTCCTCACTAGATGACTGTCGCTGTTGAGCGGCTAGCTGAGGAATGACCCAAGTTCTCAGACAAGGAAAGAGAGGAGAAGAGAGCTTTATTGTTTTGAATTCCATATATATAGAGTTTACAGAGGTGCCCCAGATTGGTCAGCCCGAGACCTCCCCCCTAGGCCCAATTGGCCAAGCCAGAACTGACCCAATCCGGAGAAGTTGTTTGCAAAACATCCAAACTTTATCTTGTTTATGAAACATAGCAAAATGTTCCCACAGGAAGAACCTGTGCTAGCCACAGATGACTACAAATTTATAAGCAGAGGACTAACCAAGGCTGTATAATGAGACTAACCAAGGCTGTATAGTGAGATTTTCATACCAAGCTAAGTCAAGCAAAAATTCAAGAAACTTTCAATATTCACTATTGAAATATATTGTATTCACTCTGTGAATACAAGAATGATGTCCACTTTCTCATGACGGAGTGAAGAAAAGACCTACACAGGTCAAAAACATAAATACAACATTCCCAGTCACATCATACTTTATTCTCAAAATGGCTTTTAAGTAACTGAAATTGTGTCAGTTAATTTCAGTTTCTAATTACTGATATAAAGGAACATGGTTTAAAATCTGGAAAATGCACTGGAAAATAAATTTAGTAATATAATTTGCATAGTGTATGGTACATCTGAACAATATTTAGTATCTATTTTTATGAAGACTTGTTTTTAAACAGCTATAAAAGTCCTAGTTGAGATAATATTAATTCTATTTTTTCAGTGTCTGTGCATCCATCTTTCCATTGTCTTGATACAGGAATATCAGGCTAAAATATAAAAGTAGAAAATATAAAACATAGAGTCATAAAATCAAATTAAAAATATAAAAGCAGAAAATTAAATCAATGTTCTATGCACAAGTATTTTAGAGCTGGTGACCTGGTTTCAGGTGTGATAGAGTTAATTTTCTTCCTAGTAGCTCAAAAAGTGCTGTGTTTTGGATTTAGTGGGAACAAAATGTTACTAACACACTGCTGGTTTAGTTGTTGCTGTGCAGTGCTTACCCTAAGTCAAGGGCTTTTGAGTTTCCCATGCTCTGCCAGCGAGCAGGTGCACAAGAAGCCAGGAGAGAGCACAGCCAGGACAGCTGACTGCAACTGGCCAAAGGGATATTCCATATCAAACAGCATCATGCCCAGTATATAAACTGGGGGAGTTGTCCAGGAGGGGCTGATGGCTGCTAGAAGATGGTCTGGGCATTGTATTGCTCGTTACTTTTTTTTCTTTGAGTTTTATTCTTCTCCCTCTTTTTCTTTTTCATTATTTTTTTTCCCTGTTATTGAACAGTTTTTATCTTAACCCACAGGTCTTAACTTTTTCTGATTCTCTTCCCCATCCCTCTGGGGATGGAGGTAGCAGGGAAAACATGAGCAAGCAGTTGCCTACTTTACTTTACTTAAGTGGCTGGGGTTAAACCACACTTACTGCAAATTTTTAAAAATTCATTTCCAAGGGAGGTTAATCCAATGAAGTCAGATTTATAAATTCAAGAAGACGGACATGCTCCAAAAGTAGGCAGAACTAAAATTTGAATGGTATTCTCCTTTCCATATCTCAAAAATTTCCATGGATCTCCTGTAGTTAAAGTCCCTTATTCCAGACCTAGCCAAATGAATAATCTCATACAGATGAAAACTGTCTTCCTTTCTACATAAATTTCTTCTAGTATATATCAGAGATGATAGTAAACAAGACAAGAACTGTGAGGCTTACTTCACTGAAGCTAATGGAATAATTTCTGTTGAATTCCATGGTCTCTTAAATAAGGCACTGGAAGGTCAGCAAGATCCTTGAAAATTCATAAATTTCAGATTCTATATTCTAAGGTGGTGGATGAACGAACTTTGTGAATGTTTGCTACTTATAGAGCAGATGGAAACAAATTCTGTTATTAATATTGCAGAGGTAAGAAATGTCTGGAAAAAAAACCCAGGACTTTATATAATCTCTGACAATTTTATTTTGAGTTATCAAAAGACAATAAGGAAATAGTTAAGCCTGAGCTATGCAGTACTTTTTCATTTTTTTCATGAAGGTAGTAAGCTAAAATTATGACCTATAGATATCAAAATTTTGTGCTAATAACCCCAATGTTGGGAATATGATATAGATTAAACCAACATAACATTACAAATGTTAGTAGATTATTACAGTAGATTTATAAAATGCATTTAAAGAAAAAAAAGTCAGTTTAAATAAACTTTGAACCATTCTTTGCAATTTTGGGATATGGCTGTCACTAATTTTTTTAGGTTCGTTAAAAATTCTTTATTCAGTAGTATTTATGTTTAAATTTTACAGAACAATTAAATGATAACACCAGGAAAATGTATGTCATAAAACACTCAAAACTACTTTCAATAGAATGAGAGGATAGTTTATCTAATAACTAATATGATACATACTTCAAAAATAAATAAGCAAATGCTGGTGCTGCTTTTAATCATATTTTTTTTTTTTGTGAGTGAACAGTATTGTAATTTATCCTATGTCAAAATTACTTGAAGCAGCATGGAACAGCATCAGAGATTTATTCAGTCCTTATTCTTTCTAGGGTGCATTCCTGCTGTCTGCCTCTACATGGTTTGACGCTTTGATGGATACAGGTCAGGCAACCACTGCTGGTCAATAATTTCAGTTATCCATAGGTGGTTTCAATCATGACTAATTTGTTATTTTGCACATCTGGACTGATGTTATTGCCCTCTCTTCTCAGTGCCCTCATGTAAACAACTCTGAGTAAAATAGGTATTGAAAAACAGAATGACGGGGGGAAAAAAGGACAATTCTGTTGTGATAATCAGATTTATTGCTCAGTTCAGTCAAGGTTGTTCCTACATATATAATAATTTACAAGGTGCAAGGGACTAAGTATTGCTTATAATACCCTTACAATGATAATGAGTGTTTTAATGTATCAAAACTCCCTGCCTCTGTGAGCTGGAGAATTATTGTTGTCTTCACCTTGCTGATGAGAAACTCCTTTTATACAAGATCAGATTTGAAATCTGCTGCTCAGCCAGGAATTGTAACCGGATCTCTCATGTCTCAGAACACCATTCAGGCACCTACATGATTGTCTTCCTCTGTTTAGCTATCTTCTTCCAAGATTCATTTTGATTATTCTCTATTAACTCAAGGATGGTTTCTCTGGAGGAAGGATCACGAACCACTTTTTCTAGAAATTCCAGATCAGTAATCTTAATATGACAGGTGCAGGAGAGAATCTAATCAGTACTAAGAAGAATGATGGAGTGCAATCAAAACTCAGCTGAAATTCAGAAACTGTAGTCATGGTACAGATAGGTTTAACATTTTTATTGTGGACAATTTAGGCCAGAATGAAGAATGGTGAGAGAAGTGTTTTCTGCCATGCAGTTCTCGGAGCCACTGGGACAATTCCAACCTTGAGCTTTTCTGAAAACTTATAAAACACTGCAAGACGTTTGAAGTACATGTAGAAAAAGAAATAGTTTGTATTTCTCAAGCATCACCAATGTTTAAGGTATGAGATGTAAATATTTTCCAAACACATAAGTCACTCCCAAGTAGTAATAAATCCAAAATCAACAATAAAATTAGCTTTCATGATAACTAAATATGAAGTACATCTGTACTGAGTTATTTAATGGCGTAAACCTGCAATAGAATAATGGTATTGACTTTGCAAATATTGTATCCATCTGGTTTCCATGCCTCTACACACACTTTCTTCATTCCACCCCTGAGTCTTTGCTTTTTCATAGTGTCTCCCAGAATTATTAGAGTGGTTAAGATTTCTTAAACGTGACTGGGTGAAGTACAAGAACACTGCTGTCTTTTTAATAGCTCATGAACAAGCAGAACTGTGCTCTGGAAGACTAATATCTGATAAGGTGCTGTCTCAGATAAGATGATTTGATGAGAGAAAGGATTCTCTGGACAAGTGAAATGAGGCAGCTCTAATTTTTTTGGACTTCAGGAAAGTATTTGGGATAATTCTTTGTAGAACAAAAACCTTTAGATATTGGGAAAGTGGACACTGAAAACATCATAAAAAATCTCCCCAGACTTAAAAATCATGTTTTGCCATTAAACATACTGCCTGTGATATGAAAGAAAATATCTTCATTTTTTTCACTGACTTGCAGCTGCTCCTTTCTAAATGATTAAGCTCCCAATAATTACTTAAGCGAACATCTCCAGACTGATATTCTTTTAATAATAGTATTTCCATTTGTTAAAATACAGGTACCTACAATGGAGGGCTTTTTCGCTAAGTTCTAATGGATTTACTACCTCAATTAAATGGCTGTTTTACAGAAAAGAACTGAAGGTAGCGGACATTTTGCTTGATAAACTGACAGCATGTCCTTTTCAGAAATACCTTTAAACCCATGTAGAAGTCACAGGAAGGAATCCTCATCCTAGTTCTGCTTTAGGAGATGGAAAGTACAGTCCTGCCCTGCAAGGGAAGGTGAGCTGTGAGCAGAGCACGACAGTAGTGCAGATGGAAGCAGTGACCTCACTGACACAACAGCAGCTCGTCTGGGTAGAATGGAGTGCAGAGACTGATGAGCCACTCTGCAGCAGCAAGATGGGTCCAAGGCCAAGCCACGAAGTCAAACCAGTGTGTCTGGAAGAGATTCACAGAGGTACAACCTCAGGCAGAGACAGCTTCCACAGCTGCAGTGTAGCGCAGGCTGGGGCAGTGTCAAGTCTCAGTTTACAGGCAGCACTGAAAGGAAAGGAGGGGCAGGACCTTGTTTCCAGCTTTCCTCACAGGAGTTCCTATCACCAAAGAGCTCAAACTTGGACTCAGAGAGCTGAACTCTGTAGCTTTTCCAGCCAAATTCCTAAACTTGGGATGTGCTCCGGGACCCAACAGCTGGAATGCAGGAAGGCTTGGAAACAATCACAGAGCAAGTATGAGCCTGATCTACTTTTGGGAAACAAGCAATTTCATCTTAAATTCTGAAGGATGTAGCACTTCCTCTACAAAGTATACAGAATTTCCAAATATAAACTGTGCCAAACTGTAACTGGTTAATTAAGGAAACACAGTTATTCTATCACAGTGAAAACTTATTGTCACGAAAGAGAACAACAGTGACAGGAGACAGTGAAATATTAGTAGGTAAAGGGTTAAATCCCAAGGAAGGGCTGCCAGTTTACAATAGAAGGATTGCAACATGAAAGAGACATTGTGGGAAGGCACAAGTGGAATGGGATGCAGATGTGACAATGAAAAGCAGATTATTTGACAAGTGGGCTTTAGTGTGCTGCCATCAGTCTAAACTTGTCTTTGGCTGTGCGAATTGGTCTTCATACTGGGACCTGCACAAGCCTCCAGCTACAGCTCCTACTGAGTTCTTGGAGAGGCAAAGGAGCATGTTAGGAGTGTCTGCATGTGCTGCTGGCTCTTGCTTCCAAACTGCTGTTAGAAGAAAGCAGTCAGTGCAGTTGCTCTTTAGCGATTTTTTTTTCTCTCCAGCTGCTCTTTCTCCTCCTTAATAAGCGAGACAGAGACAAGATAGAAAATCTCTGCTGCTATAAGTTGTCATGAAAAAGAAAACTCTAACAGGAGCTTTCATCCTCTCTTTCCATCTCTTCCAATTTTTGTTTGCATGGTCTTCATTATTTTTTTTGAAAAATGGGTGAAAAAAGTAATTCACTCTCAAATCCAACTTGAAAGGAAACTTTCAAAGGTCTAATGAAACAGAAATTGCTTCAGATCAGTGTGTTCATGTAAAATTAGGACCACCTGTAACAGTGCTAATGCCAGAGAAACTATGGACCTGCTGCAGAAGTTAGCTCTTATGCTGAAAAACTCTTCATGGTCTGCTTTATTAACTTTCTAGAAGCTAACACTAGAGATGCTGTTCACAGCTTGTGTTTGGAATTACATGAGCAGCCACATTAAAATGCCACAGACAAGGCTGCTCTTCAGGACTCTGCAGAAGAATTGAATTGGTCTTGAAGTACTTTTGTGGCTGTCCAGAAATCTGTCTGCATCAACCTCTCATCCAGATAGCAGATCCTTAGCACAGACTCCTTGTTCTCGTTTAGAAAATCCATGGAAAAAAAAAGTTTTCTTCAAAATTGGCATGCGTGGAGCCTGAGGAATAAAAAAATTTCCTTAAAAAAAACATATTTTTTTCTCTAGCCTTAGGAAGATGCAGCTCTCTTCACACTGCCAAAGAGTGAATATGCAAACAGATAAATAACAGCACAGCAACTGGAGCCACACAAAAGCTGAATCCTGAAACTGCTATGCAAAATTTAGTATCTGTAGAAAATGCTTTTCAGCATTCACCCTGTTCTAATGAAAACAAATCCTTTTCTTTTTCCCAGAGTTAATTTACTACAGAAACAGAGTTGCAGAGAATCTACACAAAAGCAGTGAACATAATGCAGAGATGAAGGATGATAAAGACAAGATATAGATTGTAAGTTTTAAGGTAAAAAATGGACAGAAGTTCAGACAACTGTAATACTTTCAAACAAAAAATGTTCAAAAGACATACTGAGATACAAAAGATAGTTTTGCTATTTGGGATATTCAAATATATCAAACCAAATTTATGAATGTCATCCATATTTTTAGGCCTGAGTACAGACTTTATTCTTGTTTTAATAGGTAAGTGTTTCTTAGAGAAACTAGGGTGAGTAAAAGCCAATTAAGAAATATCCCTAGAAAAACTAAGATTTTTGTAAGGCACTAATTAATATCTCTGAAAATTATATAAATTAGAATATAGGCATGCTAAAGCACATTTACATTTTACTGTCCTAAAAAAGTAATATTTTTGAGTTTGACCTGTTTCAAGGAGAATGGTATGTAGGGCATTGCAGTAACATAATCCAGATAAAGAGATTTATGACTAAAAGTTGCAACTAAATAGTGCAAAGACCAAAAGATAGAGCCATATACGAGGAATTTTAGCTGCATAAGACTAAGATAATATTTTTGAAATTATTAGATAGCTCATAGGAAAGAGAATAATAGGGGAACTTATCAAATATATTAGACATCTATACACTACTGTAAAGTGTATCAAGAACAAACAACAATGACTAGAAATCTTAATGCACAAACAAACTTTAATTGGTCTCTCAGAGACCTGATGGCCGAAATCAGAGATACAAAAAGACAGGTAGGGAGAAAATAAAGCTTTTTACTACATTATGAAAACATTTATGCTTTCTCTGTAGCTCAGAAGGAAGACAGAAGCACACCTGTTAAAAGCATTCAAGAAAGACAAAAAGGGGAATAGAACAAAGTAGTACCATAGTAACAGAGAATAAGACTGATACACCTTATTTCAGATGCCTAATACCTGAAGGACATGGCCTTCTGGTAAAAGGAGAATGCCTGCTGAATAAGCATTATAAATAGTCACAGTCTACCAATAAATTATTGAGGACAATGTTGAAGCATATTTTGCTGAAGCATTTTTTTACAAATGCTGAAAGAACGTAGGCTGTGCTATGTGAAAGATGCATCTGACTAAAGGGAAGTGTTCTGGATTAATGATAAAATTCTCTCTCTTCTGAGAGCCAAGGGCTCTGACACCCCCTTCCCCACCCACAACAGAATTTCTTAGATGGAAGGGAAGAAAAAACTATTTATTTAACAAAACCACGCAGAGTGCCCTGCAAGGCACAGGGGAAGGGGAAAACAAGGGGGAAAAGGAGTTATTAAACTTGATTAAAAAGTTGGTAAATTTAGTGTCTTTTTTCTTCACTCGTAGCTTCTCCCCTCCGGGCCCCCTTGGGGGGGGCTGGGGCAGAGTTGCTCCAGTAGCTCCCGGGAGCTCTGCTGTCCTCTGGGCTCCCTTGGGTTTTCGGGCAACAAAGCAGATCGAAGAAAAGGGGTCCAAACAAAGAAAAATGAAAAAAAAAAACCCCAAAAAAACCAGAACAGAGCTAGCCACTCCGACAGCCGTCCCAGCGCGCAGTCTCTGGAGAGAGCGAGAGTTTTCCTTTTTCCCCTCCTTGCTCCCCTGCAGCGAGGCTTGGGGAAAAAGTTTCCAAAACAACCCGCGTTTCTCTCCACGGTTGAGTGTAGTTAAAGTCACAGGACCACATTTTTTTGAGCATATAAGCTAACGATAGGGAATACATGATTATCATAACATCACTCCAAGACAGGAAGGAAACATTTGGAAACATGGCATATCTGTGAAACTGTCAAAAAGTATCAAGTTTATAATTCTAAGCAAATTTATGTAAAAGTGGAGCAAAAGCATAAAAATAGATTAAAAATGCAAACTTTAGCCAGGAAGATGGGCTTCCATAAAAGGATTTCTAAAGAGAGGAAGGAAATAATATAAGGTATGACATTATTAATATTGGTAATATTAGTACAGAATGAGACTATAAATCAGAAGGACTCTAAGAGTGGGATGTGGTTTTATAACAACAAGCAGATAAACTGGAAAAAGCACAAAGGAGAAAAACAAGAATGATGAATAGCTTACAAGTTAGACTTATGAAGAACTGCAGGAAGAAGTTGAATGGGTCAAGAAAAATAATCTAGTAAAGAGCAGTTAGATCATCAAGTATTTTTTTTTAAATGATCTGTACTACTTCCTTTTCATGTCTACAAAGGATAAACCAAAAAGTGATGTGTTCAGCATGATGAGAAGATTCATACAGATGTTAGTTAATCAGTCAGGTATTAGTAAGACCTTAGAAAATCTTTTTAACATTTAAGTTTGGGGACAAGTTTTCTCACTAGATACTGCAATCCTAATAATTCCAGGATTAGAGAATAAAATTGATGCTATTCTCTAATCCTGCTGTTCTTGATAAAACAATTTTTTTAATTTAAATTAGGATTAATCTCTGATTTTTTTTCCTGTGTCTTGGGACAGATCACTCTATATTTTGCATTGGGTTTTTTTGTCCATTTTTTGTTTTGGACAGTCCAAGATTAAGATTCTGATTTCTCTGCAGGAAGTGCATCATTGGTTTTGTATCAAAATCAATTCTAAAACAGTCACTGCCAATTCTGAAATGCTAGAACAAAGCCATATATGAATCACATGCATGGGAAATGTGAGAGTAAAAGGCTTAAAAATGAGTAGCCATTTCAACGGTGTTATGAGAATGATAGTGTAGTTGATTATATTATCAGTGTAAATCACTGTATTGCCAGAAAAGAAAATATACTCCAATCAAGAATCTGTTTCATACATATGTCCTTGGGTTTTGTCAAATTAATAAATAATAATAATTTAGTAAAACAAGTTTTTATTACAAATCAGATAAAATATGTTATTATATTTTATATGCTTCTACTAATATATATTTATATATTATATAAATTAACCCACTGTGCCCCACTGCCTTGCATTTCACACCTCTCTATATTTTTCTCTCTTCCCCTATTTCTCACATGCACACAGCCCCTCATGTGCTCACTCTCTGGCTCACTCTCACTTGTGTGTATTTCTGGCTTCAAGATTACTTTTGAATGGGAGAGGAAACAAGGTGTTTGGAGCTCTAAGCTATGTAACCACAGTTCAGCTATCCAGAGAATTATAAATTCCTGAATCATAACACTGATACAGTTTTCTAGTAGCAAACAAATTTGAAAGTATAGAAAGTGAAATTGAGCCATAGCTGTGGTTGGCACAGTCTTGAAGCAGGAGACTTACACTAGTGTTAGCATTTAACATGAAATACTGAATTTTAATCAGAAACATCAGACAATGGGTGAAGACTTGAATATTGTCACATCTGTCTTTATGTCTTTAAAAGTACTTAAGTCTGCAAGAGTTACACTATTTCTACTTTGTTTTTACATATAAAAATATGGCCTCTTTTCAATACCTATATCTCAAATAGCTTTTAAGATCTATTTTAATATTTAAAATCTTTGCTTCTTGATTTCCATAAAAGATTGTATTTTTATTCCTCATGGTTCACAGATCAGAAAATTATTTGTGATTAACTTTTTCCTTCATAGTGAATTAAAATGAACAAAAAATTTTGGATCCCAGAAGGCTCTTCTGAAAACGAAATAGTTCTTATTAGACTCATCTCAAGCTTCAGTCTGTATTTTAAATTGACATCTTTTGCATACTCATGTGAAAAGCACTATTGAATACGATAGGGATTTTCTAAGCATTCTTGTGATTTTCCTTCCAATCTAAAACTCTCTCACCTTTTAATTTTCTCATTCCCAGAGAAAAACTAACACTGGAAGCCTTCTTTAAGATTCAAAATACTTTGGCTTGCCTAATGCTTTAAATGTTAATGAAACTTAGAAAAAACTGCTAGCTTTCTGGTGTAAACCTTGATGTACAACTCAATCCAGTTCTAACTGCAGATCTACAAATGGTATATCCATCATTATGTGCTAGGACTGTTGTTGTTTTTGTTGGTTTGTTTCATTTCTGACAATAACAGAAATCATAGAGGGGGGAAGACTGATTTATGAAGTTCTCACTTCATTTCCAAAGAGTTTTTGAAGAATATAAGACAGAGGTAAATTGACATATCTAGTGATCCTATATTCATCTAATATAAATATCTCACGCAAAACCCATGTTCCAATATCTTCTACCATATATAAACTCAACGAGGTATAGACACCTTTCTTTGTCTTGCCTTTTTGTAATTTTCCTCACAGCAGGCAATCAAATCAAGAAGACTTTTAAAAGCATTCAGCATGAGCATAATTTATGACTTCTCAAAATTTTAGTCAGCTCATTTAAAATAAGAGGAAAATAGTATTTTGCCAATGATTACTCAGTCATCATCCATTTTACTCAAATGAAAATATTGCTTCAATATTGTATATTGATAAAGTTGTTCATTGTCTACTACGGTATTTATCCAAGCCCTTTCTTTACTACCCATGTTTAATTTTCTTCAATTTCTTCTATTCAAGTCCCCCTAACTATAACTAAACAAGTATTTTGAAAATATATCAAAGATTTGGTCATATTCTAAAGTACCTTAGCCAAGGGAGGGAACTTGTCTCTTGTTCTGCGGTAAAAAACGAAACCTTTCCTAAAATCCCATTGTATGCCATTGCAGAATTGTATGCGCATATAGAGATAGAGAGGCACAGATAATTTGGAAAGGACACCCACAACATTTCTGATTTTCAACTAAATTAATTGATTTTAAAAATATCTGTCTTTAAAAAAGTTTATTCTTCTTTAGATTCAAACGTTTAAATTTGCAAAAATTTCTAGTTTTCTAGATGCAAAATTGGATCGAAGGGCAGAACACAAATTATAGCAGTGATCACAGCTACCCACATGACATAGGAAGGAGAAGAAATGCTAAATGCAAAGTCACAATTCTTACTACTTATGGCACTTGTAAAAATTTTCTTTCCAAATTGCTCTGTAGGATGTTATGCTTTCAGGCAAACTTCCCCTTCCCAATAATTTGATTTGAGCTAGATTAATGCCCTTCAATTTCTCTCACTGATATTCTATATCACCTATCCTGTATTCAGTGTCAGGTCCCTAATTTAGATAACTTTATGCTCTGAAAACCCTGTTGCACTCTAGATAGAGAAAAAGAAGACCGAGGTAAGATTTTAAAGCCACTGCCCTGAAATACTCCCAAAGAGAAAATTACTTGAATAACTACAGGGAGAATCTTTGTTTGAATTATTGTACTGGAATAACCATTACATTTGAGCAGTGTAGATAAACTCGGAAAGATTGGCTCCCAAACTTGCTAAAAGGGAAAAAGTTAACTATAGAATTTTTTTTTCTTAACCTAAAGCTTAGCATCACTGGAATTATTTTTACAAATTTAGAGTAAGATTAGCAACATTCAGGAGGTGTAACTCACCTTTGGGTGAATTATTGTCATAACCTTCATGGGTACTTCTCTTGCTGGAGTACCACACTCAGACTAGTCTCGGCTCTCAAGAACAGCAACCACAGATGGATCTGAATGAGGACTTGGTATCAAGGGATTTCAAAATGAAGTGCTCCTGAACTACTGCTGGGTGGCTATTCAGAGCTGATGTTCATTCTGTTCAGTAATTTTACTTCCACTAGGAGTGTACTAAGAGGACAATAAGAAAAAGAGACTCCATTGTATCTAGTGGTGAAACAAACAGTTTATGATTCAGATAACTTATTATAAAAGTATTACCTATTTTATTCTCCATAGAGGTAATTAGGAAGAAATAGCAGATTTTCTTGTTTACTGAACAAAATATGTATTGCAGACAGAAAAGTGCTTGTTTTCTTTGTTTTCAAAAAGGTGCCATGATGAAACCTACACAGGTCTTTTACTGAGATCCCTGAACTGAACATTTTCTGATGTTCAAAATAACTTTCATCCATCCTGATTTAAAAAAAAGAAAAATTCTGCTTAGTTCAGTCACTTCAGCACCTGCTGCTGCTATTTTCAGAGAAACAATTTGCTGAAACATTAAGAAGGATATCTTTCATCCTTTTCCAAACATTTCAGTGTGTCAGAAACTCTGGACTGATTTTACTTTAAATTGCCTTCCCTCTGAGAGGGAAAGGAAGATGTTACAGACTTCCTTTTGCTTTAATTTCTGTATTACACCTATCTTTTACAATGTAAAAGGTATTTACCATCCTCTACTCTGTTCATATATTCAAATGTTTCATAATGGTTTTGTCCACATGACCTTTATAAGGTTGGAAGAAGAAGAAAGCTACTGTGGTAATAATTCCTAGTGTGACTCCTTCATATTTCTGTTACTTCACAAAAAACATCCCTTGTTTGTTGGAAAACACAGTTTTCCAGCAAAACTTGTGTTAACTTAATAAACCTGAACAAGGCCTCAGCATACTCAGGCCTCAGTAAAAATCCTAGTAAAGTGTCATGAGAAGCTAAAACCTGAGAACACAGCTGTGTGTTTCTAATTAATGTGTGTTTCTAGGCTGTGAGAAAAAATGTTATGAGATAAGATAGAGAGTCAGAAGTGTTATGAGAACAGAAAAGGGAGTCATCAAGAAAAAACCTGTAGATGTGAGAACAAACTGCAAATACGTGTGTAACTATAATTAGTAACATCGGTAACAGTGTATAAGTTTCTCGTTTGGTGAAATAAATCGAAGCTTGCTTATATCTCACATTGAGACTGCCGTGAGTTTCCTCTCGTCGCTACGTTACTTGTTCAGTTTGCTGGGGCACTGTCTTGCATGGGAGACAGGAGCTTTATGAGTTAAGATAGCTAGTTCCCCAAGACTTAGTCCCGTTCGCAAGATTCTTTGATATTTGGCCAATTTGTCTAAAAATACCATTTATAAGACACAGAAAATAACAAACATACAAACATAGAACAGATTGACACACATAAACACACAATGAATGCATAATTGCAACACTATAATAGCTAAAATGCAATTATGGGGTAAAAGCTTGCTTGAACTATAAAAATAGTTCAAAAAATGCAAGTTAAGAAATGCTTGCTTGAACTATAATGCAAGTTAAGAAAGGTACCTATAAGTTAGCCGGAATAATACAATTTAGGAAACCAATGATCTTACCAAATCCAATTTTGGAGCTGGAATACATTAGACTTCCTCACTCAATCCCAGGGAAGTAACCACAGGGCTGCGTCCAGGCACCTGGGGAGAAACTTTCCTTCACGCTCCAATGTCCATGTAGAAAGCTTCTACCTTTTCTGAGATTCGTGAGCTTTTTATAGGAAAAAAGTGTGTATTTGTGGTCACTAAAAATTTTTCACATTCTCTCTACATTCCACAGGGGAGTGTCTTTTCAGACTTTCAGTCGCCAGCACCAGGTAGCTGTTGATTAGGCTATCAACCTAATCTGAGCCATCTATTTCTTGGGACCGATCAGGGAGAGAGAGAAGGGGGAGGGGGGAGCATCCTGCCACAGGCACTCTAGCCTGCTTTGGTGCCAGGTGGATGTCAGTTGCCAACACTTCCATCAAAGGATGACTCAAGAAGAGTTGGTCTGACTGACATAATGAGAAAATTCTGCTTTTAAATAAAAGTGATCAGTGACAGGAATCACCTAGCTTTCAGTAGGTTTTAGAGAGGTCAGACTTATTTTGCAGAATAAAGAAAAATAGAATTATACTTTATTATATTGATTTTTCCTTCATTAAAAATGAGAATGGGAAAAAGTTAAAATATTTTCAGCTTTATACGATTTCACAGGAAAAAGATTTTATATATTTTTCATAGTTTTAATGCAAGTTCCATATTGATAGAAAAAATAGACTTTAAAATAAAAAAAATTAAATTGTTGTCAAAATGCATAATTCGTAATTAAAATTCACAATTTCAAAAAGCCAAAATGCTGAAGATATACGGTAAAATAACTTTGGTTTTATATTATTTTAGCATTAAAGTTGAATTATTTGAGTCTGAGGAGGGAGTTATTGATTGGTTTCACTCTTTAAAATAAAATGTGGCCTGCTTCAGTTAATCCCAGTTTGGGGGAATTTATTAGGCAGTATTAGACATTTAGTAGGCTTTGCTGATGGAAATATACCAATTAATTTTTCTTTTTTAAGATAATACTTTTCTATTAAGTCTCATTTTGCTGTTTATTCAACTCTGGAAGTTTTAGACAGTCTGTTGCACTCTGATGCGTCATATTTGTTAAAATCCAGCTACTTGCTTACCCATGGAACTTTTAGGTCATGATCTCTTGAGAACTGATAGACATGATTATACTCTGTCCAGGACCCTCGACAAAAGACATCAGAACAGATAATCCTTAAAAAGAAATAAATAAGCAAAACCCAGTATTATTCACAGAGATACCATTGCTTTCTCTTAATGCAACTGTAAATTTGGAGTTTCTTGGATCTCATTGAATTTCCACAATTATTTAAGATTTCATTATGTTTATTTAATACATTCACATATATGAAACCCAGTTTCATATGGTTGGTGGAGGCTGAGGGGGTTTTTTTAATAGTTTTTTTTTTTTAATTCTTGAAGTCTCTGCCAATTGTTTCTGGAAAAAAAATTGTTACTGGATTTTTTTTTACTGCTAGAAGTAACCCACATATTGCACAAAAATGTATTTGTTCATTCAAAATGTCTATATATATTCAACCTGAAAAAGAGCTTCTAAGCTTCCCTTTTGCTTTAACATTCTATATTAATTTCTTACTCTATATGTTAAAACATGCTCATAAATATTAGTTATATTGAATTTTTTCTTTTATATAATATCTTCTAGTGGTCATTTACTGTAATTTGTAAGAGTAGGTATTATACACTGTGTGTATGAGAAACATTTGTCCAAAGGGTAGATAACCTACAAAAGAGTATTGTGGGAAAAAAACCATCCTCTACTTATACAAGACTAATTTGGTAGTCTTGCCTTTACCAGATATTTACAATTCAGAAAGGTTCTCCTCAATTAAAGACTGTAAGATAAATGATTTTACAGCTAAAAATTAAACTATATAATGACTATATATTTAATTTCTTCTTCAAAAATAGTAAAATAAAGAAGGGAAAAGCTCTTCGGTAAAAGCTCACAGAAATATTTCTAAAAATAATCTAATGGCATAATTCAAACATTGATTTTTCTATGGCTTGCATCTTACATGGACAAGGAATATTTAACTCTTTAAGTGATTTTTGAGCTTTGGGTATAAATACTTCCTGTTTGTGGACCAAAGCACTGCAAAATTAATAGTTGGAAAATTTTTTATCTGCAAATATTACAAGGTTATTTGGTGTCTGGGACAGAAATGAACACTTGCACCTGGGGAAATGTAGGCAGGTGGCTCCAATTAATCCTCATTACTGGAAGCAGATTGTGGCATGCAATACATCTAAGAACAGAGTAAACCAGATACAGCTCTTCCTAAAGGAAGATGATGTGTTTCATCAGATAGAATTTTTTAAGGTTTTTAGGAGATTAAATTATAAACATTGATTAGATTAAATTAAAACTTTGTAAGGTGTGGTGGGTTGACCTTGGCCAAACACCTGGTACCCATCAATAAGCTCTACCACTCCCCTTCCCAGCTGGACAAGGGAGAGAAAATAAGGTGGAAAATGAGTCATAGTTGAGATAAGGCAGTTTAAAGCAAAGGTTTGCACATGCAGAAGCAAACGGGGGGGGGGGGGGGGAAGTTATTATCTACTTCCCATCAGCAAGCATTGTTCAGCCACCTCCTGAGAAGCAGAGCTTCAGCACACACAGCAGCTGCTGTAGAAGGCAAACATCACAAATGAATGCCAACACCTCCCCTTGCCTTTCCTTAGCTTTTATACCTGAGCTGACACCACATGGTCTGGAGTAGCCCTTTAGTTAATTTGGGTCAGCTGGCCTGGCTGTGACCCCTACCAGGATCTTGCCCACTCCCAACACCTTGATGGGGTGGGGATGTCAGAGAGACAGTCCTGATGCTGTGCCAGCATCATCTGTAGCCAAAACGCTTTTATCAACACCTTTCCAGCTACCAATGCAAAGCACAGCACTGTGAGGGCTGTAGGGGAAAATTAACATCTCAGACAGACCCAATACGTGTTTGAGAATAAAATGGGCATAGACTGAGACTTCTCTAGAACACCTTGAGGCACTGAAGGGTTAAAAAGAATATGAGAGGTGTGTTGGAAATAACTTGTCATTTTATTAGCTTTAAGTGATGAAGGAGAAGATTTTGAAGAAAGGGGGCCATGAGCAGGTGATGATTTTTTATTTTATCTTGATTTCTTATTGGTGTCAATTCTCAATTTTACAAATTTCATTCTGGTGTTTTTTCCTAATTCCTTGTGGGTATTTCCCATATGATGTTTGAATTGTAAGAGGTGTTCTTTGAGACAGAGATGTCAATCTAGTATTGAAGAAAGAGAATTAATATGATTTCCTTTTTTTTTTTTTTTTTTGACATTTCACTTCTGCCAAGTTGAGATGTAAATAAACTTTAAACTTTTCTTCTCTCTTGGCTGTGTATTGCCAGTTCCTCCTGGAAAGGATATGGGTTTTTCCTTCAGAGAGTGACAAAAGGAAGATATAATCCATGTATAAAGCATGCAGTTGTAAAGTAACTCTATTTATATATGCAATATTTTAAAACTATGTTGTTTCCTGTTTTGGTCTCAGCAGCAGGTGTCTAGCAACTGGTATTTGAAACAAAGTGTCTGATATGCCATGCAAAAATATAGTGTATATATTTCTGAAGTACCTAAGCTGACTTCTGTCAACTAGTTTTTAAGCTCTGAGGAGACACGCATGCTTCTGTCCTTCTTCCTCCACTCCTGTTAACAGTAGCAAATTTTCTTTGATAAAGTCAGGGAAAGGCAGATGTTTGTAATTAGGAAAGTGAGGCCAAGATGTTTTTTTAAATTTAAAAAATCACTTGAGAAATTTAAAAAATAAAACTGAACCCAAAATCTACTAAGGGAGAAAGTAGTCTTAATGGATTTTTAAACTTAGCTTGAGCTTTGTTGTTTGACTCACACTGTCAAATCAATGAAAGGAATTTAGTGGTAGATGAATCTACCACTGAGGTCTGAGTCCAATCTATTTATGGTGTCCAAAGCAGTTAATCTTTTTCTTTCTAACCTATCAAATGTGTCAAACACTAGACCAACTCTTGTAGGCTTCAGCATTTGAAAAGGTATAGAACTATTTTTGTTGGTGTGGAAAAAATGGATAAAATGTTGTTTGTGTCATGCTTAGTTCACTGGTGACACAAAATTTAACCAGGATATCTTCACTATCTTCCAGAAAATAAAAACAACTGCTTTTCTTTTTCCTGTGTTGTTGACTCCTTCAGCAAAACTGGATCTTTCAGCTCTGCCAGCACATTTGAAAAGTCAGAGTTCAAACTGGGAAGGCAAGAAACAGACAGTTCTGTAACTGAACAGCAGAGCACCATGTCAAGCACATGACATCAAAGTAATGTTTTTTCAAAGCAGAGAGGGCTTTCTCTCATAAATCCCTGATTTATCTCAGTGGTACAGCTATACAATCTCCCTTGGGATTCTAGACAGCATTCCTATTATCAACCCAGCTTGCACAGTCTTGTTAATGTGCTTCTGTTGTTCTTAGCTGTCACAGAATTGGTGATGTGTAAGTTGCAGAGATTTCACAATATATTCTAAATGTGAATGTTTAGGTAAACACTTTTCCCCCTTTTAACATAAACACAGATTCTCCCCATTGAATTATCACAAGTCTGCTCAGACTGCAGATTCTAACAACAGTGAAAGATTCCCCCCAGACATGCCTCTTGTGAAATTTATGCCACTCCCCCTTGATTGATAGATAGAAAAAATACTTTGTGACTCCATTTAGAGCTTGCTACAGCATGTTTATTTTGTGATCACCCAGCTGTTCTCATGTCATCATCTATATAATATAGAAAAGTTGTGAAGACTAGAAACAAATGACTGTGGACTCCTGGCCAACACTCACCATGATGGCAAGCATCAGCTTCTTAATAGTTCTTCGTACACCTTTTTATACCCTTTCTGTGCATGCATAGCAGGTGCTCCTTATAACATTACTGTTGGTTAGCAAGCCATCCACAGGTGCCTTCTCCAATCAGTCACACATTTCCACATTCTCTGCTTCATTTTTTAACAAAGTTGTTTATTGACTTGTTTAGGGGCACAGCTGCAACTTATTTAGGTTTAGGTAGCAGCTTTTTCTTATCTTACCACAAACAAATTATCTGCAACTCAGACAGTGTTAAACCATGTTCTTTTGGGTTGCCTTTCTTATTTTACCTGTGATAGGTGTGACATCATTAAAGATATTCTCCTCAATATGCTAAACTGAGCAACTACTTGAGAATTACAGCTGCAGGTTTGTGTTCTGCTCCTATTTCCCACTTCTTCATGCTTGAGAAGAAGAAACTGGAAAATAACAATAACTGTCATTTTGATATTATGTGTGTCCCAAGAATCCACTGAAGAGGAGCAATATTTAATTAGTTTTACTCACTCCCTCCATTTTGTTTCTACTTTAGCATGCCTCTAATTATTCAGAATTTTGTTTCTTCAGGCTTACTGTCTAGAAAGAAAGTTAAATTAATTAAACACCAGGTACTTTTAGTCTTCTATCTTCTATAGAATAATAGAGCAGAATGGATTTTAAACTGAACAGGCATCCCACATTTCCACTTGGTCAATCACTGAGAATTTGTCTAGCAAGCTGTTAAAAAAAAGAAGCAGTCACAAGGTTTTAATTCTGGGCTGATGGCTCTTGTTCAACACCTTCCTTCTGACTACAAAGAAATCTGTGACCATTTCTGGTGATTCCTATCCTTGTCACATCAGAAAAGGATGTTCCTTTCCTCAGATCTCAGAAGCTGACTCTGAAGATTTGCCCCAGTGTTGGGGAAGATGAAATAGGAAAGCCTTACAGATATGATTACCTTGCAAAAGATGCTGAGAATATGGAAAATATGAGCGATATTGAAATGAAAACAAGGTTCGAGTTGTAGAGTAACTAAAAAACAATGTTATGGCCACAGAAGGTAATCCCCCTTCTTGATAGAACAATGCCCTCTGCCCAGGCAAGTCCAAAGGTCAGAGCAGACCCTGCCTGCCTGGTGGAGATCCCAAAAAGCAGGTTTTTTTAAGGTTTGAAACATGACCCTGTATGGTAATGTGATGATTCTTATAGGTTGTATGTAAATGCTGTAGAGTTTGTAGCTTGTCTTAGATTGGTTAAAGGGAATTAGAATATTCAACAGAGAAGATGATTTATTGCATTGTAAACAGCAAATCGCTCTCTTTTGCTCTCTTCTTTCTACTCTCTCTCTCTCTCTTTTCTCTGGCCTGCTTTGGGCTGCGTCTTGCAGTCCAGCAGGCCTCTCACGCTCATGCTCTTTCGCAATAAACCCTCATGTTCTAAAACTCACCTTTAGAGATCTCTTGTCCCTATTTTTACCCCCATAACTAAACCCCACGGAGTCCCTCCTTACACCCCAGGTCTCTGCAAATTCCCTCTTACTGACAAAAAGGAAATATTAGTTGTGGGACAAATGCAGGTGCCATAACTACCTGAAACTGCTCACTTAAAAATTTCTACTCTCCTCCCTCAAATTAAATACACATTAAAAATCATATATGAGGTAAAGCTTCTTTAGATATTAGGATATTTTAAATATAAGAAATATTGTATTTAAATTTCACAGTACAAATCACATCATTTATTTCATCCCATATTTTTCGTGGCCCTTGGCAAGTCATAAGCACTTACTGAATAATTGTTCATTGTTTTCTACCACTCATCAAGAGTAAGTCCATAAATTTAAACCTTCAGGATTATTTTCCAGTCATTTTCAGATAGATGCCATACATCAAACATGGAAAAATGAAGTTTGATAATCTGTGTAAAGACGACTCAGACATAAATTCCATGTTTTAATCTAATGTTTGTCCCTGAAACAATGACCCATTCAGTTTCGGATGGGGACATTTCATCAGAAGCAGGAAGGTCCTCTGGAGGCAGCAATTCAGAAAATTATTTTGATCTTCAGGGCTGTTGATCTGACAAACATGAAACTGAATTTAAAAGCTCTTCTGAAATGGTTCAACATTTTTGTAAGCTTTCAGTGCCTATTTCACATTTATATTCTCATACACTGAGAATGTACATACTCATAATTTACATAATTAATTGTAGCAGTAGCTTGTAGCAGTGAGGTCAACTCAGATGAGCCTGGAGACTGAACTAACCGACAAACCCCCCTGGGTCTGAAGAAACCTTCAGGTCAGGGTGACAGAAAATTGTTCCCCCGACATACCTTGAGGCTAGCCTCATGAATATGGGTCAAGAATCAGAAGTATTGGTTCCTGGAGCTCTCCTCCCCTTCATCCCATATTGAGTTAATAGCAAGAATGTTCCTTTACCCGCGGTTTTATTATTGGTTTATAAAGTTCTGTACCTTCCCTCCTCGCGTCCCCATTCCCTAGCTCCCCTGCCAGTTCTGTATCCCTCGTGCTCCTATTGGTTCTCCTGTGTAAACCCCTCCCATCCTGCGGCCCTTCTTAACCCCTGGGACACAGACACTCGGGGCTCTCTGCGCTCTGAATTCAGCTGCTTCCAGCCCCCGTATCCCTTCCCGGTTCCATCTGCCTTCTCCGCCCCGCCGTTCCTACCAATAAACCCTGGATTCCGAGAACTGAGAGACTGCATCTCTTCTAATCGCCAAGGCTCCTGCTATCCTTCCTTCGGGCAGTTAGCCCGGGCTCAGGTGCTGCGCTTCCGGGCTCCGCTCCACCACCACAGCGTAGGAGTCCCCGTCGGGGGACCTCGTTTGGTGAGGTTTTCTGAGGTCTCGCCACTTTCCCAGAGCGAGAAAACCTCATCTGGTGCCGAAATCCGGTAATTTCCATCAAAATCCATGGCTTCCATGCTGCCGCAGCTTTTTTTGATCTCACCCTTTTTTTTGCCATTTTTTTTTCCTTCACCACTTGCGCCGTTCCCATCGCCGCTTTTGCACACTGCCGTGCTCCGCGGCCCCGAAGACACCCCGCAGCCGTCAGGACACCATCTCCTGCGTGGCAGCACCACCCTGCTGGCAGCACAGCTTCACGGAGCAGAGCGCCGTGGAGAGACCACCGCACCCGCGGCTCACGCAACCCGACCCGGACCTGCCGACCCGCCCGGCGCCCCTTGCCATTCGCGACCGGCGGAGCCAACCCGAGCAGCACCGCTCCGAGACCACAGCCGCCGCCGCCAAGAGCGGCGTAACCCGCGCGGCTCCAAGCCTGCACACACAGCTGCTTGCAGCTTTTTCGGTGCTGCGCAGCAGCGAACGGTGAAATACCGAAAGCGAAAGCAGCCACGCGGCGCCGCCATCTGGCGGACCGGTCCCGCGGGACCCACGTGTGCCTGGACTCATTTTCCGAACGTGGAGAGACTTTTTTAAGAAGTCCCACTAGGATAACAGGAGTTATCATTGGAAACTGCGCTTTTTTTACTTCGAACCAGCGCCGGTAGAGAAAATTCGTGTGCAGACACCGGGTTCTAGGTGAGCATAATTCTACTGTTGTAGGGTGGAAAAAGAGGGTTTTTTCCACTGGTCCCTCAGTTTACTTTCTCATAAAGCCTAGAATTAAGTCCAGGAACCGTCAGGGGGTGACGACTTTAGCTGGTTTCAGAGTGCCTTATAATTTTTGTTTATATCTATTGTTCCACAGTCCTTTGATAGCGATTTGGTTGTTCAGAACTTAGATCGAGGAGGTTCTTTTGAGTGAATAAAATGGGGAATAATCGATCTAAGTCCAGACAGAACCAAGAGGAGATATATCAGTTTCTTTCCCAGTTATTTTTAGAAAATAAGGTTTTATTTCCCAAGCGTACGGTTAAAAGTTTAGTGGGATGGGTTCTTAAAAATTGTCCCCCAGCGTCTGAAGTTTCTTTATCAGAAAAAAAGCGTGGGTAGAAAGTTATTAGTTGCAGGCACTGCCGGTAACCACACAGCAACAGATGTTTTTGTTCTGCATACCCAAATTTACAAATTGGTCCGAGAAAAGACCATGGATCCCCCCCACGGAATCCCTTTGCGATGGCTTTTCCAAGTTAAATTCCCTGGTTACCCCGCATGCTCCCCCAGCCTCTCCCAAACCCTGCTCTCCACACTTTAACATTCCCCTCTAGGAGCAAGCAAGATGTCGTAAACCGTTCTTTTAACGCCAGCGAGCCTCCAGCCGCCGGACGACCTTTTGCCTGCTTCTTCCCCTTGTCTGAGGAGACCTGATCAATCTCTTCAGAATTCTTCCCCAAACCCCCTCTCCGAACCCCTTTCACCCTAAGCCTCTTCTTTGTTAAAATCGACCAAACATGGCACCAGCCACATGGCTAGAAAACCCCGCCCCACTTCTTCCCAAAAGCCCTTGCGTCGCCCTGCAGCCGCCCGTCACCACGACTCTGCCCCTCTCCCCTCCCCTCTCAATGTCGTCACTCCCCGCCCACTCCACGTCAGGGGGCGGGGCCAGAGCATGGGAAAACTCCGCCTCTGAGTTCCCACGCTCTGGAGACCATGCCCCTTGACATCCGACCACGGCCCCGGCAGGGTGTGCCCTGGCAGCCGCGGGGGAGGGGGGAAGCCAGAGGGGGGGATCGGGGGGGAGGGAGGCTTACTCGCCGCTCCAGTGCGCCGCAAGACGAGGGCCCCCAGCCCTCCTTCACAGAAAGGAGATTCCCAAAGAACCCCCGCTACCCCCCCCCCAAGGTAGCCTTGCACGGCCAGGCATTAGCCATAACAGGAACCAAACCCAACCCCCCAGCCCCCAGAAACTGACCCCTGCTCCGCACCGGGGCCGTTCTCGAGGGGCCCCGAACCCCCAAGCCCAGAAGCCTCCCCGCGGAAAAGTTGTTCAAAAGGGAGCCCCTCCCCCCGCTGGGTCTTGGGACTCTTCCCTAGGTTCAGACAGGTCCGACCTCTCATGGAGCCCGATTCAAACGCCCCCTGTGTTTTACAGACATAGGCATGATACTCCTAGCCCCCCCGGCGCCAGAGCCACCGGCAACACAGCCCCAGTCCTCCAGCCCGGGGTCGAACCTCACCCACCCCCGTGCAGCACACATGCAGACAAGACACCCCCAGCCCCCTACCACGGAGAAGTTGTTGCAGGCACAGTGCAAGCCCCTCTGGGCCACACCGTAATTACTCTGTCAGCCCAAAACACCTTTCCCATCTGCTCCAGCCAACCCAGCTAAAAGCAAACTGGCAGCCGATGTCATATAGTGTCCTGGAAAAACTCTGTAAAGCAGCAAAGGATTATGGAAAAGATTCAGTATTTTTTAAATCGATTTTCAAAAGCATGTTAGACACAGAGGCAAAGTGCCCTGAGGATATAAAGACTTGTGAATTGTCTTCTTCCTGACAGTCAATTTAAAATGTGGGAAACTGTTTGGAAAAGGAGGGTTCAAGCCTTGTTAGAAGTATATAAGAGTGATCCGGAACTCCGTCTCTTAACCCTAGATTGTTTATGTGGGGAGAGAGAATGGTTTAAACTGAGAGATCTAATCGCTGCCATCCCCCAAATGGTGTTATTAGATTTGAGCCAAGCTGCCCAGCAGGCTTTCAGGTCGGTGCATACTCAAATAGAAGCCCCAATATCATACACAGATGTTAAGCAAAAACCAGATGAGCCGTTCGCTCAGTTCGTAGATTGCCTGTCTCTGGCTGTTGAAAGACAGTTCAAAGGGTTTGAAACTCAACAAGAAGTTTTGCTAAATACTGCCATGCTAAATGCAAATGCCAGATGCCGGCAAATTATCAGTGTTTTACCTCCAGATGCTCCTATAACAATAAGCTACCTCATAGAATCATGTATGAAAGTGCCTTCTAACCTAAACCCTGATCCCTCTTCTACTAACCAATCCTCTGAAAACCCAAATGCCTTTTCTGCTGCTTCTCGAACCCTGCCTAGGAGTTTTAAATCCCCAGTGCAGGGGAACTCAGGTTTTTCAGTGCTATGCCACAGGTGTGGTCAACCAGACCACATAGCAAGACACTGCTTCATGCCCCAGTCTATTTCTAACTGTCAGTGTGCAAGCTCTCTACCTTCAGGACAAGCACCTTGCCCGACAAACACCTTCCAACGCCAGCTCCAATCCTACCAGTCGGCATCGACATCCTTGTCATCCCAAGCTGCACTGTACATCCCAGCAGCTGCATCACGGCAGTCAAAAAACTGAGCGACCAGCTCGAGGCGTCGCGTGGAGACACAAGTAATGCTGCCCGAGAGACAAATGTACCTGACCTGATTGATACCTGCACAGATGAGACACCTGTTCCACCATCGTCGTCTCTCCTTGCCTGGTGGGCAGAAAGGGTCAATTCCACCCGGCCTTATATGACTTGTTCCATAACAAATCAGGATATCATGAGGTCAATGCGAGGTCTCATTGACACTGGGGCCGATGCCACTATCCTGTCACAGGATGTGTGGCCAACATCCTGGCCACTGCAGTCTACCACACTGTCCATTGGTGGAGTTGGGGGGGAGTCACCAGCATGCCAAAGTGCAGAGACTATTACAATAGTCAATTCTGAGGGTGTTCCAGCTTGTGTGCGTCCATATGTTATGGATGTACCTTTTAACCTGTGGAGCAGAGATACCTTGTCGCAGTGGAGGACTCAAATTTACATTCCACCTAGAGAACCGTATTTTTAAGTGGGGCCACTCAGAAGCGTGACACCCCACAGCTTAATTGGCTTAGTGACACTCCTGTGTGGGTAGACCAGTGGCCCTTATCTCAAGAGAAATTAAGCACGCTTGAATCCCTCGTGGAGGACCAACTCTCCAAGGGTCACATAACACCAACCCACAGCCCTTGGAACTCCCCCATCTTTGTCCTGAAAAAACAGGGCAAGAACGAGTGGAGACTCCTCCATGATTTACGTTGCATTAATGAAGTCATTGAGGACATGGGACCCCTGCAACCAGGTATGCCCTCTTCTACCATGCTCCCCAGAGATTGGAAATTAGCAGTTATTGACATCAAGGACTGTTTTTTCCACATCCCGCTCCACCCAGCTGATGCACCCAGATTTGCCTTTTCCGTGCCATCTCGTAACAATGCAGCCCCTATGCGCAGATATCACTGGACTGTTCTCCCCCAGGGGTGAA
This sequence comes from Entomyzon cyanotis, assembly GCA_024500445.1. Lineage (NCBI taxonomy): Eukaryota > Metazoa > Chordata > Aves > Passeriformes > Meliphagidae > Entomyzon > Entomyzon cyanotis. Next base: position 144,963 of record JAKEPQ010000828.1, on the reverse strand, counting down.
AAATTCGCCTACGATTTGCCAGTGGTATGTAGATATCGTACTGACCCCTGCCAGAGTGCAGTCTCCAGGTGTCATCATATTGCACTATATGGACGACATTCTGATCTGTGCAGAGGACCCTGAAAAACTAACCGTGACTTTGGCCCTTGTTTTCCACCTATTGCAGCAGGCGGGTTTCCAACTATGACCAGACAAAGTCCAGCGGTCGTGCCCTGCCAAATACCTGGGACTTGTCATAAGAGAGCGTACCATCACCCCCCAGCAGTTCACCATCGCCGACAACCCTAAGACGCTGCGTGAGTTACATCAGCTGTGTGGCTCTATTATCTGGGTACGTCCGCTGCTGGGCATCTCCTCTGAGGGCCTGGCCCCACTTTTCAATTTATTGAAAGGGGGGAGAACCTGGACTCACCCCGCTCTCTGACCCCTGAAGCTCGACAGTGCATCACAAGAGCGCAGGATGTCATCACGAGCAGGCAGGCACACCGCTGTGACCCCCGCTTGCCTTTCCAACTGATTGTGCTGGGTGAAAAACAGTTCATGCATGGGCTAATTTACCAATGGGATGATGAACTAAAAGACAAGTTATTAATCATTGAATGGGTTTTTCTTCCCCATCAGGTAGCAAAGACCCTAACCACCCCACAGGAGCTGGCAGCAAAGGTGATCATGAAAGCGAGATCTCGGCTTCGTTCCTTGTCAGGTCAGGATTTCATGTGGATCCAATTACCATTTACGCGTGACTATTTGGAACATCTGATGAGGTATAGTGAAAGTTTACAATTTGCCCTGGAAGGGTTCACTGGAAAAGTTCAAATTAGCCATGGCAGACACAAGCTGTTTAACACCAGCTTTAAATTGATTCAGAAAACACATTTGGCCCTACGCCCCATCAAGGGGGCCCTGACAATTTACACAGATGGCTCTGGGGCTTCCCATAAGTCAGTAATGACGTGGAGGAACCCCAAGACACAGCAGTGGGAAGCTGACGTCGAGCAGGTTGCAGGTTCTCCGCAGCTTGCTGAATTAGCCACTGTCATTAGGGCATTTAAAAAGTTTCCAGAACCCTTGAACATCATAACTGACTCAGCTTATGTAGCTGGAGTGGTATCCAGAGCAGAAAATTCGACCCTAAAAGAAGTAACCAATCCAAATTTATTTGACTTGCTCCTGCAACTCACAGAAGTCTTGTCCCACCGGGAGCAAATGTATTTCATAATGCATATAAGATCTGACACTGACCTGCCTGGGCCAATAGCTGAAGGCAACAGAAGAGCAGATGCCTTGGCTGCTCCTGTCTTAACACCCTCAGTCCCTGACACCTTTGCCCAAGCGAAGCTGAGTCACCAGCTGTACCACCAAAATGCTTCGGCCTTGGTACGGATGTTCAGGCTGACCAGAGAGCAGGCCAAAGCCATCATTTCAACCTGCCCTTCCTGTTGCAAAGACCAGCTCCCATCATACTATCTAGGGGTGAATCCGAGGGGATTACAGAGCTGTCAGATTTGGCAAATGGATGTAACCCATATCGCAAAATTCGGGAGATCCAAATATGTACACGTATCTATTGACGCTTTCTCAGGGGCAATGCACGCCACCGCACACATAGGGGAAAAAACCAGTGATGTCATCAACCATCTCATGAGAGCTTTCTCCACCCTTGGAGTTCCTAAGGAAATCAAAACAGACAGTGGACCAGCATACACCTCACGACAGTTTAAAAACTTTACTGAAAAATGGGGAGTGAGCCACACCACGGGCATTCCTCACTCACCAACCGGACAATCGATTGTGGAGAGGGCCCACCGGACTCTCAAATCAGTCCTCGAATGGCAGAGGGGGATAACTGAAATTAACTTCCCCCAACTGAGACTGTGTAAAGCATTATTCACCATTAACTTTCTTAACATTTCTTTTTCAGAGCCGCTTCCTCCTGAGTTCCGACACTTTGCCAATGACACCAGGGCAAAGCTGAAGGAACAGCCACCAGCGATGATAAAAGACCCTGAGTCCCGACAGATCCAAGGCCCTTTCCCATTGGTGACGTGGGGAAGAGGCCATGCATGTGTGTCAACCCCTGCAGGCCCCCGTTGGATCCCCTCAAAATGGATCAAACCCTACACCCCTGACCCACAGGACAAGAGAGGATTTTTGCGAAAAAGACATCGTCCCAGACTGGACTATCCTGCTCACCCTGGGGTGGAAAAGCAGGAGAAAGAAAAAGCTAAATAAAGAATCAGAGATTCCCCCCAAATCACATGTTGTCTCGGTTTGAAAGACAGGTGTCTGCTAAGAGAGGTTGAAACTTCCCTTAGGACAGAGAATGTGATTTTCTCCTCCCTCCGAATTATTTAATTTTGAAAAATCAAGGACTTTCAGGCAAAGGTATGGGAAAAGGAATAACAGTTCTTTACTAGTATCTATAAACAAGCAATAACAATAATAGCAACCACAAATAGAACTAGAAACCAATGGCAGATGATTTTTGAGCTGCCGAGCCTTTTCCCGTGTGGTGTAATCTAGGTCGCAAGCAGCAGGGGCGCTGTTGAGCTCCCGGCCGGGCAGGGCAGGTGCGATTACTGCCGAGTGGCAGCAGGTGGCGCTGTGGCGCAGGGTCAGGTCAGCCTCAGGCAGCTGGTGATGGCGGAAGAGGCTGAGAAAGCAGGCAGGGCAGCAAACAGCTCCAAGCGACGAGCAGGGCGGCAGAGGGGAGCAAGGGGCTGGCTCTTCTGGCTAGCCAGCGAGGTAGCAAGGGCTCCACAGTCACAGCAGACGCCACGGCAAAGCGGGGCAGGTGGCAGGGGCAGCCGGACTTCTCCAGCAGTTGCTGCGAGAGAACGTAGCCGGGGAAGCGCACACTTCCCAGTGGGAAAGAGGTTGAATCAAAGCTCACCCAGCCAGGAGGAGAAAACAGAGCACAGTTGGATTTTTCTGCGGTTGCAGCCAGAGGCAAGGAGCAGCCTCTCCTCTCCGTGTCCAAACAACAAGAGAGCGAGTGTTCCAATCCCCCGCTCTTCCCTTCTTTTGCCTTAACTAAGCACACCCTTTGTCTCTTACAAAAGAGTTGATGGCTCTAATCACTCAGCTATTTGTTGCTTAGTAACAGTGATGGAGAAAAATTCCAAGGCATCCCCCAACCTCCGACACATGTCCATCAGTTGTGGTTCCTAGACTGCCCCTCACCCAAGAAAATCAGCCCCTGTAACTCTGTCCTGTCCCTGAACCACCTACCTGTGTAACACCTGTGTACCCCCCGGGAGAGAACCAGCTGTGGGGAAAAAGAGAAAATTTCATCCCCCTCATGTGTTTATTTTATTATTGTTGTAGGCCTTCTTCAGCTGCTCGACCCCCAGACACCATCCACCTCGAAAAGAGACCCAACCATGATGAGCCCTGATGACCTGATCATGTTTGCAAGCGTCTTGGCCGCCGCCTTCACTGGAGTCCAAAGCTGGTTGGTCCCACAGCCAAAGATTAATGTGTGGACCACGCTAGCAAAGACTCTGGGCCAAGACGGGCTTTGCCTTGCCATGGGCCAAGCAGAGGATCCGATGAGCACCTGTCTCATTGGGATTCCCTTGCAAAAGGGAGAAATTTCTTTTGTAGGAAGCTACACCTCGTACCCCAACCCACTTTCCACTTGGGATGACTGGGTTGAGAAACTTCCTGGGACACACAGTGAGCCCCAGGAATTGGATCTGCTGAGGTCCACTCAAGCAGTTTTCTGCATAAATTTTTGGAGCTTCCCACAGTACTATCCAGAAATCAAAAAGGGTGCCAGGGAGGAAGATGAACTGGAAGTTATGCCCTTCCTGTGGGTAAATACCATGGATGAAGCATACATTTCAGCTTCTTGGTGTGACTTCACTGCCCCTGGGAGATCTCGATACTCAGGTGCTCCCAAGAAACTCCCGAAAGGGATTTTTCTCATCTGCGGAAACCGGGCCTGGGCAGGAATCCCAGCTCGTATTCAGGGAGGGCCATGCACCCTTGGTAAGCTGGTAACTTTTACCCCAGATAAAGCGCAGCTGTTAAATTGGAAAAATTCTATTCAATTGGCCCGCCCTAAAAGAGAAATTGCTAATGTGGATGAAAAATGTGACAGCACAATTATGACCTGGCCGAAATCAAAACGGATTGCTGCCTCCATTCTGGTACCTTGGGTTGCCACCATGAAAAAGCTGGGTGACATTAACAAAATAGAATGCTGGCTTGGCAAACACGCCCAGCTCTCTTCTACGGCCCTAAGCCAGCTCCTTGGAGATGAAGAGACCCTAAAACATGCAACCTTGCAAAATAGAGCAGCCATCGACTACCTCCTCTTGGTCCAGGGACATGGGTGCAAGGAGTTTGAAGGAATGTGTTGTTTTAACTTCTCTACCCATGGGCAAAGCATGGCTTCAAAAATCAGTGAGATCCAGAATAGCATCAACAAGCTGCAAACACAAACTAAGGACTGGCTCAGCAACATCTTTGAGGTTTGGGGGCTCTCGGGGTGGGCAGGTTCAATTTTAAAATCGGTTTTATGGGTTCTGTTTAGTGTAATCTTAATGATTTCAGTTCTGGTAGTTTTTAATTCTCCTTTTGTAAAGAAAAAACAGGGAGATGTAGCAGTGAGGTCAACTCAGATGAGCCTGGAGACTGAACTAACCGACAAACCCCCCTGGGTCTGAAGAAACCTTCAGGTCAGGGTGACAGAAAATTGTTCCCCCGACATACCTTGAGGCTAGCCTCATGAATATGGGCCAAAAATCAGAAGTATTGGTTCCTGGAGCTCTCCTCCCCTTCATCCCATATTGAGTTAATAGCAAGAATGTTCCTTTACCCGCGGTTTTATTATTGGTTTATAAAGTTCTGTACCTTCCCTCCTCGCGTCCCCATTCCCTAGCTCCCCTGCCAGTTCTGTATCCCTCGTGCTCCTATTGGTTCTCCTGTGTAAACCTCTCCCATCCTGCGGCCCTTCTTAACCCCTGGGACACAGACACTCGGGGCTCTCTGCGCTCTGAATTCAGCTGCTTCCAGCCCCCATATCCCTTCCCGGTTCCATCTGCTTTCTCCGCCCCACCGTTCCTACCAATAAACCCTGGATTCCGAGAACTGAGAGACTGCATCTCTTCTAATCGCCAAGGCTCCTGCTATCCTTCCTTCGGGGAGTTAGCCCGGGCTCGGGTGCTGCGCTTCCGGGCTCCGCCTCCGCCACCACAGCGTAGGAGTCCCCGTCAGGGACCTCATTTGGTGAGGTTTTCTGAGGTCTCGCCGCTTTCCCAGAGCGAGAAAACCTCAGTGGCTCTTGCCCAGACGGGCTCGAGTGACCAGCCGCACGGGGCAATGGCCCCTGAAGAGTCCTGGGTGTGAGGTGAGACCTTGGATAGGGTGACAAAGCAGTGCACACCCAGGACACCCCGTGGCTGGCGCTATCAATATGCATCGGGCAACCAGCCCATTGGCCCTGCACGTCTCCCCTCCCCTATTCCTTACTTGGTTTGTGTTCCAGAATATTCATCTTTGTTCTCTCCAGCTGGGTCTCTGTTGCAAAATGAAGCTTAGTGCGAGCAAGACTGGTGTTAGCTAAACAGGCCGCAGCAGTGCCCTGAGGAGTGCCGTGAGAAAGGTGCCCGGGAGGCGCAGCAGTGTCCTTGAGCTCTAAAAAGGTACCGTGAGAAAAATGAAGAAGAACCCTGAGAAGAATGAGGGGGGGAACCCTTAAAGTGTGAGAATGAAATGCAATAGAATGTAAATTGTAACCTGTGTGATTAACCAGTAGATTAGTGATCAATAAATATAAGCATTGTAACAGTATATAAACCGCACATGCAGTAAAATAAACGGAGCTTGCTTTATATCTCATATTGAGCTGTGTCGCTAGCTTCCTCTCGCCTTCTAACAGGTCTCCCCATTGAGCTTTCGATTTTTGGACCCTCCCTCGTTGTACCCTCATTGCCTCATACCCTTGTCCATTCCCGCTCCAATGTGCTCGGATTGGACCTCCACCGTAAACCCCTCCCCATCTGCACTCCCTTTTAACCCCTTGTCATTGTGTGATTGGGGCTCCTGAGACTTGAATCCTGACCCCTCTCCGACCTCCACGTCCCGCTTTGCTCCTGCTTCCCTTCTCCTTCGCCTTCCGCAATGTGGTGGTTTTGATTGGCCCAAAACATCAGTGAAGTGTTTTTAACATCTAGGAGAAATTTGGACCCCTCAGAAGCTGTTGTAGTAGGCCTGGGGAGGTGTCTGAGGGGTGGGGTGTGGCACAAAGATGGCTCCTGTGTGTCCTGAGTGCAAGTTCTGGAAGTTTTTACATCAAGTCCAGCAGATCCAATCTCTGATGGCTCTGAAGGTGATGGACATGCTGCTGGCCAAGTTTGGGCCAATTGGAGGTGCTAGTTACGCCTCTGTGAAAACATATTTAAGAAAAATTCAAAACAAAGCAGGCACGCACTTCTTTCACTTCTTTGTAGTTGGAGGAGGAGGAGGTGGAGGTGAAAATATGTGAGGGAGAACAGCATGGAGACGCCAAAGTCAGTGAAGAAGGTGGGGGAGGAGGTGCTCCCGGTGCTGGAGCTGAAAACCCTCTGCTAGCCACAGTGAAGGCCATGGGGGGGCAGGAAGTCCCCCTGCAGCCCATGGAGTCCACGGGAGTGCAGAAGTCCACCCACAGCCCACACCAGAAGAGCAGGTGGATGCCTGGAAAAGACTGTGAACCAGTGGGAGTCTCATCTAAGAGTTAAAACTGCAAAGGCCTTCCAAAGGAGAGAAAGGCCTTGCTCCTGGTATGGAAGCAACCTGGCCTTGGCTCGGGAGAGTCTGCACAGCACCCTATGGACAAAAAAGACTCATGTTGCAGCAGGATTTCGGGCGGGATGTTGCTCGTGAGATTGGACCCACGCCAAAGAAGTTCTCAAAGGACTGTCTCTCGTGGGAAGGACCCCTGGCTAAGTAGAGAACCTCTTTTCCTGATTGGACTGACCAGAGGACCCCTCAACCTGCCCCCTGTCTGTGTTGCTGGTTTGGAAAGAGATAAAGGGGAGGGGGGGGGTGAGTGCAGAGACTGCTTCTTAAGAGGGTGGGGGTGAGAGCAGAAAACTGTCTAGAGAGAGAGAGAAATAAGTAGAGATAAAGAGTATTTGTAGTAGAAGAATTGTGGTGATGAGTAAATTTGAGAATCTGCTCTGTGGACTGAAAAGAGACCCCACACCCTGCCCCCCCCCACCACCCGGCTTGTTGACTGTAAAGGAGGAAAGGGGGTGAATACTATAGGTTCGTAAGAGGGAGGGGGGAGTGAACCAAAACTGTATGAAAAGTTTATTTTTGCCTGCATTTATCCTCCAACTCTGTTAGGTAATTAAAACACTTTTTGCAACTTTAAGCTTGGAGCCTGTTTGCCCTCTTTTCGTGCGTCCTCCTGGCAATGTCCTGTCGAAAACCTGCCTTCAATGTCCTGCCTTCAATAAACCCCAGGATTCTAGACTTAAGCGCCTGCGTTTCCTCATTCCTCGCCGAGGTTCCTGCTTGCCTCCATCCCCCGGGACTCCCCTGACCGATCTGCGAGCCTCACTACCGTGACAAGTCCGGCGTGAGCTTGGTACCATTCAGCTCTGCAGCTCGCCTCTTGGTTGTGGCTTTGGGGCGCGCTGCCGAATTAAGGAACGAAGCCGCAATTAATGAATAATACTTTCCCTGTTATTCGAAATAGGTGATGGTTACTGATCTTCAAAGAGCCTCTTCATTACCAGCATCATCAGCTTGGGTGGCCTATAGTTTTTATATGTGTTATAAATGAAAACGAGTCAATCGAAAATTTAGCAGCAAAATTTTTATATAAAGCAGATTACAAAATAGCAATGATTATATACATTAATTAAAATTCAGAATTTAGAATATAAGGCTGGAGGCAATAAGCAAAACAGCGCTGGGTATGCCTGGGAGTCTCCGCTCCACCGACAATACACCTTCGGTTTAAACTTCTCTTTTTTATACATTCTTTAGTTTTGTTTCTCTGAAATTCCCACTCCCCTGAGTTCCCGGTTTTTACGTCATGCTCTAGTCTCCTGCGCTTGCGTTTCGCTGTTGCTGGGGTCTGTTGCTGGGGTCGTAAAGGGGATGGTCCTTTGTGCTTGCGTCTTGTTGTTACTAGGGGTTCTAAAAACTACAAAGCCAGCATAGCTAGGAAAAAGGGGGGGGTCAAACTCAGGTGGGCTAAAAGACAGTTACAGCACAATTTCTATAACTCAACTACAGAAACTTCATTTTCTAAAAAGTACCAATGCAGTCTGGTATCTTTCCATGCCCTATAAGGAAAATCCTGTTTTTGAGTCCTGGTTTATTTCTTATAAGGACAACCCCACTCTTCATAGCAGTCTTTGTTGCTAATTGTTTCTAGGGCTAATTTGAGATGTTTTATTTTTTGACATGAATCATACCTGCAGATATTACAATTCCCCACTTCTTGATAATTCATTGATTCGTGTTTTATTAAAATTTAGAATTTAAAAGTAAAACTGCCTTTTTAGTGGCTTGCAATGCGGCTTGCAATATTAAAGTTTCTTCTGTTTTTACTATTATTAGTTTAGATGTTTTTCCAAAGGTTGTTTTTCTGGGTTTATGGGCATAGCCGCTATTTGCATACTCTGGCCTACAGAGTGGATTATCCTGATAAGGCATGGAATTAAACATGGTAAAAACAACAGTCCTGTTAGGCTACATAGTAATATGAATTCTAATTCCTTCTACCAAACTCCTCCAAATAATTGGTCTCACCAGTCACCATTCAAGATTGAATTCTACTTCTGAACACGTACATGTGCGAGTCTTGTGATCTCATCTGCAATTTTCATAATTGCTTGTCCATTGTCATCTATTTGCAGACAGCATTCTGAGGTATTCCACTTTCCACAGACTCTCCCTTTTTCTGCCAATAAGTAATCTAGTACTAATCTATTTTGATATGCTGCTGCCCTAGTTTGAGTTAACTGTTTAGCAATTAATTTCAGGGCATCAGATGATTGGTTACTTACAATTTCAATAATTGCTTATAGTCGGATTATTCAGTTTAGCATGTAAATGGGTGTTCGATAACCCCAGCTGCCATCTTGAGCCCAAGTTGCCAGATCATAATATTCAATTATTCTCTCCGGAGGCCATTTCATCATCACCCCATCTCTGGGTTCCTCTAATGTTAATATTGCTGCGCTTTTCTCCACTTAGGGTTTCATATAAAGGTTTTCCTAAAGATTCTCTTTTTTGTTTGGGCAACAGAAAAAATGCTGGTTGTATCATCCCTATGGTACAGGTTCCCTTCTAATTGCTAGGCAGTTTAGTGTATGCTTTCTTACTACAAATCTAATATAATCATCTAAAGCTCTCCACTCTGTCTTATTATTTCTAGGGGTTTTTTTCCCAAAATATTTTTAGATCAGTCACTCTTTTAAAAGGATTGGCATTTGTCGCATTTTTCTAGCATATAACTTCATTAGTACAATTCACTAACCAATATCCTTGGGGAGGTTTTGGCCACCAATACCCTATGCCTTTCGTGGAGTTAGGAGTTAATACCATTTTACAGGGGGTGCTTCCGAATTTCTTTTCAAATTGATTTTTTTTTTTTTTTTTTTTTTTTTTTTAGTTATACAATATTGGCCCACTATTTCATGGCTGAGGATCCACCGTCAGGTCTGTTTTCACTAGATCTATGCGTTTTATCCCAAATTAATAATTACATTGGTTCCAATCCTTTACCTCTCTAGGGCCACTGTTCAGCCATTTAGGGCCCTCCACAAATCCAACAGGAAGTAACATTTAATTCTCTAGCTACTTTTTGCATAAGGCTTACGAATAGGTTTGTTCTCTGTTTCAAGTCTTTCAAGTCTGAGTTCTCTAATGTATCTCTTAGTTCTTTATATAAAATTGACTCCGGTTTTGAGGGTCGAGGTTGGGCTTTTAAGTGAGTAGTAACATTTTTAACTAAGTCCTCTTTATATTGGTCTTGAACTCCTCCTCCATCCGAATAACCCCGCATTCCTGATCTGATAAGACAAACGTATTCTTCTCCTCTAGGGCAGGGGTAGCTACTATAACCATAACTATTTCTCATTCAGGCATGGGTAGTAACAAATTTCTTATTTCGTGCTACCCACAAATCATGTCCTGAAATGGAGCAGGGTTGAAGTTCTCTATGGTCAAAGCATTCCGCATTCATATGGGTGTGAAAGGCTAGGGCTTGTTCATACCCTTTTCTGTACCCTCGGGAGACGGGTTGAAGGCATTTTTAACATGCGGGTGAGTATGATGATCCCTGTACTCCTTGTCCAGAGAGACTTAGCATAACTAAGAGTACAGTTACGCCCCACCGTTCAGTATCCCTCTGTCTCCTCCGCCCCACTGGGTTGCTTCCAGCGGCGGGGTAATTCATCTTCTCGACAGCAAGGATAGTCTTCAGGGCCTCCGTACTGTAGGTTGCGTTTTACACACCTTTGTTTGAGAGCGCCCCAAGATTTTGCTTTTACCGGCAGAGTGTTACAGGGTGCCCGATTTCTCAACCTGCACTTTACTTTAAATAATTTCAGCCTTTTTGTCCAATTTATCTTTTACTTTGTGGATAAATAGTTCCCACCTCTGTGGGGAATCTAATTCTATTATCCCTAATTTTACTGCATCTTTTAAAATATTTTGAGCAATGCAATGTTTTTCTTTTATACATCTTCTACATAATCCTTTTGGTGGGTAGCCTCCTCTGCAATGGTAATACCACTTCTCCGTATAGTAATGACAAATTATACAAATAAAGGTATGCATACTAAAGCAATAATAAAGGCAAGTGGCAATAACTATACAAACAAAGGAATAACAAGGGCACTCATCCTCTAAACAGGAGATCCTGGTGACTCTTGATGTCAATTCTCCCTGTGGAGTTGTTACTTCAGCTTTCTAGGAACAGAGGTAACCATCTAGTTTTTAGTTTGAATTGGTCCTTTTACTCAGAATACGTGTCCATCCTTTTCTGCTGTTTGAATCGCTGTCTCTGCAGTTAAAGAACTAGAAAAAGTCTTTTACAACATGGGGTTAGAGATGTTTCTTCTCATGTTTTTTGTCAACACTTTGTCACCTGGTTTTATTTTAGGTATTGCAAATTCCAGAGGAATGCTTTGAGTTAGTAGCCCCTTTCTGATATTCAACAGAGCCAAAGGAAGGCACTTGACCCATAACCTTTTAGTAAGATGAGCTTTTAGGGTACTATTCATTCTTTTTTCACTCTGCCCTAGTTCTGTGGATGCTATGGGGTGTGGTAGTCCCACTGTGTCTCTAAGGCTTCAGCTAAATTCTTTATTATTCTGGATGTAAAATGCGTGCCCTGATCAAAGTCTGTAGTATTTATTAAACCAAAGCGTGGAATGGTATCTTCTAAAAGATTTTTATTTACTGTCTGAGCTGTTGCTCGAGCAGTTGGGAATGTCTTTACTCAGTGGGTGAGCTGGTTTACTATTACAAGCAGACACTTATATTCTTTGGCTTTTGATAGCTCAGTGAAATCTACTTGTATTTTTTTTTTCACCATAATTTTTATAACTTCTTTTCATAAAAATTTCACTTTAACAACTGTTCTTAATAATTAAAATTAATTTAAAAGTAAATAAAATTTTAATAAAATTTATAAAAGTTCATTAAGCCAATTAAACCAAATTGATCAAAATTCACTAAGTCAAATCAAATCCATTAAAAATTTACTAAACTTAATAAAAAATGGAATCAAATTAGCTAAATTGGATCAAATCCGATTGAAATCAATCAAAATTTAACTGACATGAAACCGATTAAAAATTATGTATACTTAATCAAAATTAATAAAATTAATTAAAATTTAATCTTCTAAGGACATTTCTGACTTTTATAATTTTGGTTTTTAGGTGGTGTGATCAACTCTAAAATTCCTTTTATCATTCCTGTTTGCTAATTACATTCAACTTTTAGATTTTATTTTAACAATTACAAACTAATTAAAATTAGCCAAAATAAATTAATACCAAACCCAGCCAAAATTAACCAAAACAACTTAAAATCAATTAAAAGCAACAAAACCTCAATTAAAATAAACTTAAACTGAATAAAAATCAATGGCCTAAATATTTTGTATCAATTTCTGTAAATTGTAGTTTAAACTCTTAATACTTTTAGTCCTTTTCTCTTTAACAATTTAATAAATTAATTATACTTTTCAAATCTTTTCTTTAATTTACTTGTTGGTATCAAGTCAAGTCATCTACATATAGTATTCATTGTGTAATTCTAAATGGGATAAATTATTTTAACAATTTCTTTAAAGCTTGTCCAAAAACGAATCAAAATTCAGTTAAAATCAAATAACAAACTAATTAAAATCAATTAAATTTAAACTGAAATAAATTTTAACCGGATACAATTTAAATCTATTAAAATTCAATAATCAAAACTGGCGATTCCCCCTCTTTCCTGGCCGCCGCCCACCACTCTGAAAAAGCGGCCTCGGCCAAAGGAGAGCAGGCTCGCAGCTGCTCACTCTGGGAGCAGGGAGCTCGCAGACAGCCGCCCGCACAGGGGGTTCGGGGGAGAGACATCTGTTCTCTCTCAGCACCTCTGCACGGCCTTTTGCTAACACTACAAAAACAAGCTGACCCACACAAAAACAATTTGGCTTTCACTAGTACTCACACATAACTATTTTGCTGGCACACACACACAATTTCACTTACTCCGTTCTTACTTTCTCTATGACTAAACTAGTTTCTTTGCTCAAATTATATCTTTGTGGTAATTCTTAAATGGTAGACTGATTAAACCCATTGAAAACATACTAAAATTTATTAAAAACTTATTCAAAATATTAAAACAAAATAACCAATTAAATCTAATTAAAACCAATTAAAGCTAAAAGTGTAACTTCTTTTGCCTAGGGGCTTCATTTTTAATTTTATCAAGGGCTCATATCAGAGGTTCATTTGATGGTCCTGTCCCTAATATACCTTTTGACATCTCTAGTTTTCTTTAAGTGCCTTTTCATCATGTTTTCTTCTTAGATATTTTCGCTTCTGATGTCCCTTCTCCCTACAATAGTAGCATGTAATCTCTTGGCCTGACTTCTTCTGCAATACTCCTTTCGTGGGTCCATCTCGTCTTTTCGATTCTCCTTGCCTCCCTGGAATTTCCTCTCTTTTAGCCCCCTTTACTTCTACAACCAACCTCTCATCTTTAGACTTTTGCTCTTCCTCATCTCTCTCTCTATGAACTTTCTGTGCTTTATCCAACCCCTCGTCTAGCCAGTCTTTCAACTTTCTTAGTTCCTTTCTATCTTTCCGGAAGTTTGCTACAAACTGGGTTTCTTCAGAACACATTTGAAGACCCTCATCCTTTCCTTGATGTTCACTAAAAGGTTTATTGATATTTTGTTCTTGCTTATGTTGTGGATTTTGATTATTCTTTTTGGGCCTCTGATTTTGCCTTTCGTGATCGGCAGCCGGGTTCTGCTGAGGTTGCCTGTCCCAATTTTGCCTCTCGGCTGTTTTAATTATTATTATAACTGTAAGCAATATTATTGCTTAATAATTAATATTAATATTAATATTAATATTAATATTAATGGCTGTGCTTAATAATTGCAGTAGTGCTTTCCAAATTCTCTCACAAATTGTTCCAACCAGAAGTTGTTACTTTTAGTATAATTGAAAAATAGGTTCACTGCTCCATTAGTGGTATTTCAATGTCACTTTGGAATGCCATGAAATGGCATAGGATAGAATGAGTCAGTAACATTATATTATTGATTTTAGTACAGTCTTATTTTTCTTACAGTAGCATAAGAAAGAATTAGGGTACGTTCAGCAAGATGCTCTGAATTATTTTTAACAGGAAAAGGGTTACAGATTACAAATATCCTTTAAATACATCACCACAGCTATTGAATTTTGTGCATATTTACTGACACCCTCAGAATGAGTTGAGTGCAGGTTTGACTTACATCTTTAGTATCCAACACTGAAATAAAAAACCCATGGTAGAAGCAGCACTTGAGTACTGAGAAGGAACAGGTAAACATAACAGCCACTGTCACAGCTCCAGTTCAGAGACCTTTTCCTGGAGCACTCAGCAACTTGGAAAGCTGTAGGTAAGTAGAAACAGATGTGTAACTCAAGCCTTGTTACTAAACTAAGTAAAAATTTCAGATTTGGCTTGAAGCAGAATTGTTGGCACACATCTCTCCATGAGCAATAGTGTGGGAGAAAAGGTTTCTCACAGAGGAATAGATGGCAGGATGAAGGTTGTTAATATCTTCAACCAGCATATCTTCCTATAGCCTCCTCTTCCAAAATTCTACAGTAATGAAGAAACAGTTAAATTGCTTTTAGTGTGATTTTAGACAACAGCAGGAAAAGGAGACTTGAGCTTCTTTCAGAGTTAGGAGCATGACATTTTTGCTTCAGCTAGGGAAAGCTTTTGGAAAAGACACTGAAATCTTGCATTTACTTTTTTTAGCTGTGATGTTCACTCTTTTCATGCTCTGGCTTGTTTTTTACTTAATTTTCTTTCTAATTTATTTATAGATAAAGACAAATACCAACTGTAAAAGTAGTTCTTATTATGCTCACTTTCTTTTTTTTATTTCCATAATATGTTCTAATTTGAAAGTCTCCCAGAATAATAGAGTACTTTTAGAGGGAGATATATTTTCTTGTGTGTATTCCAGCTACTCACACATCATAGTCTTGATGGGACTAGAATACACCCTGGACCTTAAAAATTTATTACAATTACTTGACTGAAGGAAGTGGAATCTGGATGGAAATGCTAAAATTTTCCTAAGAAAATTATGTTTCTACAAAGTAACCAATATCTCATGGAAAAATAGGGTAAATAAATATCCATGCTTAGAGGGAAACACCATTTCAGTATTCAATCAGCAAAACAGATCTCTGATATTTCCCAGGCTAATGATTTCCCAGATATAGATGAATGTTTTCTGATTTCTCAGAATAGATGAATGTTTGACTATGTCAAGCTTTCATCATGCTGATTTTGTGAGTCAGAACATTACTGCTACATTTCACTGTCCAAAAGTTGCTGAGAAACATGTATGTTCAAAAGCAGATGGGACTCTGTGTTACGCCAGATATTAACAGTTGAATTTTATTTTCATTTTTTTCTTTTTCTTATTTTGGGAGGAGGAGAATGGAGATATTAATTTCCTTTTCATTAAGCAGATCCTTCATCTCAAAGGAGATCCAGTTCCTTTCAATTAGATCAATGAATTTACGTATTGTTTCACTGTCATTATGGGTTCTGGCTTTACTAGCAGTTGTAATAAAAATTCTTACCAGCTGCAATCTATCCTACAAAATAATTGTGGGTTGCTTGATTAACAGAAATACTTTAGAACAAGATTTTTTAAAAGTTGCTATGGATTTTTTTTTAATTAATTGGTGGGTTAGCTTGATATACACTTTTAACTTGTAAAAATACAAAAGTACAAACCAGGGGCTACCTTTAAGTAACCTGCTTTTAGACTTTCTTTTCCCTTGATTAAAGTATTTTGCATAAACGAGGTTATATTTGCACACCCTTCTTTGAATAAGTCTCTGATGTTCCTGATTGAGAAGTCTGCAGAGACTAAATCTGTTGCTGTTATGAGGTCATGCTGGAGTGCATTGCTCTTTGGAGCTGGGTAGAACTGGTTTTGCCATTCTCTGTCTATGCCTTTTGTCTAATATTAATGTTAAGGATCAGTTTCTGCATTGCTTCTCTTTTTCTTCAGTTTTGGCAAATGAGTGAAGGTTTATGGGACACATATGAGATCATTTATTGAGTGTTACAAGAGGCACATTCTGCACGTAATTTGATACAGGAGCTACTATGGTGGATGCATTTTGATTTTAGGTGGTAAATAAGTTTGGTGAAACCCACGTAACTTGTCAGTGTAAGTTAAGTTGCTCAGGAATTACGCAAGGATACACACTGGGCTATTCAGCTTTTTTTTTTACTGAACTGGTAAATTAGCATGTGAAAATACCCATAACCTGTCATTGCGTAGGTTAAAATTATTGCGAATGGGTCTGTGATACACACCAGGCTATTTAAGTAATTTTTTAAAAATTGTGTTGGTAATAGATAACTCTATTTTGTACACTGGAGCTGCTAAATCTGTATCCTGTTGACTTTGGCTTCTTTCCTCTAGCACCACCCAGCCCAGTCTGTATGATGAAGGAGCTAGTGGATTCTCAAGGCAAATTAATCATAAAAGGGGTACTCCTATATTTTTCAGGTTAAATGTTATTCAAAGCCCCACATCTGAAGGCAACTAAAAGAAGGAACCACATCCAACTTCTTTCTGTGTAAGAAAGCTTGAGGCCTCCATGTATCTTCTTGCTTTCCATAATCTCATTTAACAGTTGCTTTATGGATTAAATAATTTCATGAATCTGATGTCTTCGTGGTTTTATCCCCCATCTCACCAAAATAAAGTTTCTATCTCTACGATTATAGGATTGGATAATGCATACAAATCAACTGCACTTTAATTAGAGTTTTAACTACCTTTAACCGAGCTTTGAATTTTTAACTCTACTGAATTTCTTCCGCTTATTAAGCCATTATTCCCCTTTATTTCCTTTTTTTTTTTTTCTGTTTTATAGCAGATTTATGGTTCAGCAAAAATCCAAGACTGATAAAACTTTGGGGAAGAATAAGTAAGAGTATTTACAGCATAGAAATAGTAATGCAAGCCTCTCCACC
Source organism: Entomyzon cyanotis (assembly GCA_024500445.1). Lineage (NCBI taxonomy): Eukaryota > Metazoa > Chordata > Aves > Passeriformes > Meliphagidae > Entomyzon > Entomyzon cyanotis. The sequence continues at coordinate 128,211 of JAKEPQ010000828.1, read as the reverse complement.
CATCTCCTACCAGAACAGCTCATGTGGGATCTGCTCAAGATCACCTTAGAGTTATTGAGTTCTCCCTCCTGAGGCAACCAAGCTCTGCCTGTTTGACAGGCTCCTTTTTTCAATGTGATGGAGATACAGCTTCACATCTGTGAGCTGAGCCACTGTCTCATTCAACAGAGTCCACTGCACAGTCAGGTTGATAGAAATTGTGTTTAATCATTAATAACCCAGGCTAGAACTGATTAATTAACAGTGATAAAACATTTTATCCCAGTCAGATGTCTTCTCCCTCACCCCAAATTTTCACCTTAAATTTTATGGAACACCTGTCTCTTATTTAGTTGGTTTTCTTTTGTAATGTTGCATTATCTTTTTCCTAGCAAACTATTTCCTATTCTTTGGAAAAGAAGATGGTGTGGATCTGCACAGATGGCAGGAATATTCTGGATAGGCTGCAGTTTCTGAGAAGGTGGCTCTGAACTCTACATCACACATGTGGTGAGGTCGGCATGTCCAAGATGCCCACAGAGAAAGGTCATTTCCCCAGGACTTTCAGACATCTGTTATTTTCGTTGGAGCCACTGGTACTGTTTCTGCAGGAATGCTAGAAACCCAAAAACCCAGCCAAATTCACTCCTTACCAGACACACAAAACTGTCCGGCCAAAATGAGGAAATAATCAGGATGCATGGAGGTGCAGTCCGAGATGCTAGACATGAATACAGGTCTAGCTAACACTCTGAAGGGCTCACTCAGTACTATGAGAAACCAACATGCTGTAGGACCAGGTGTCTTCATGTTTCTCTGTTTTTTTCTTCATCTGATGAAAACAATTTCTGTTTTACTCTTCACATAAGACTTCCTCATCCTAGCTTTGACACCGCAGTGATGATGAAGTGTCTTTGATTTCTTGTCCTCCTACAGCAACATCTTCCGGCTTTTAAAGTCACAGTATCTTTTCTCACCAATTCTTTCCTCTGATTTAGAGAAAAGTAGAAACAGCTTTAAAACCACCACTCTTCATCTATTTACAAAACTCACACAAAAATATGCTTCGCTTGGTGTTGATGAGTTATATCTGTGAGCCTTTGCAGCAGTGCAGAATCCTCAGGCAGCTCTCTCCTGCTGCGGGGGAGAGAGCCGCCCCCAAAGCCGGAACCCGCAGGGTGGTCTCTCCATGGCCACGAGCTGTGGGACTGGTCAGACTCGGTCCTGGCAGAAGCGTCGCAGGTTTAGAAAGGCAGCTGTTTCATTCCAGGTCTTCATGGTGTTTTTATTGTGGAAAACAGGGGAGGGGTTGGAAGACTGAGGAGGAGAAGGGAAGACAGGGGAGGAAGTGAGCTCCATTCGAGACCGGAACCAAAGAGAGCCGTTCTGGATCTTGCTGGGGTTTTTATCTCTGGGGATGGGAGGCGGTCCTGACTCACATCCAGTCAGGAGGGGTCAGGGGGCAGGGTCAGGGGCGGGAAGGACACATAACAACAAGCCTTCATGTCAGTTCACCTCCAGACCTTCCAGTGCAATGGAACCTTCCAGTGCAATTGAAACATCCAAGTCATCTGCTGAATTTATTTGCATTTTGACAAAAGCTTATAATTGAGTTACATTTGCACAACTGAAATAACTCTCAGTTTAAGTATAATGAATCCCTTTTGTCTGTTAAATATGGCAAAAGTATTTATTCATTCATTTGTTCATTCATCCAGTGTTTTGTATGTATGTACTACAGTGTCTTAGTCCAAAGTATTTGCTATTAAAGTAAATATAAAGTAACTGATGCTCAGTTACTGAGTTATTTTTATTGGATATTAAAGTCACAGATTTTGTAAATAGAATCAGAGAATCACAGAATATCATGAGTTAGAAAGGACCCACAAGGACAATTGAAATCCAGCTCCTGACGCTGTACAGGACACCCCAAGAGTCACACCATGTGCCTGAGAGCATTGTCCAAACACTTCTTGAACTCTGTCAGGCTGTTGCTGTGACCACTTCCCTGCTTCCTATCAGTAGAAACACAAGGGCTTCTCTTAACTTATTAGAACTCAGCATTTATTTTCAAATTTCCAAAAATGACATAACAGTGAAATCTTGGTCATTTGAAATGCAAAGCTGACAGAAGTGGGTGGAGGATTTTGAGCCCTTTACATTGACGAGGAATTTCACCAGTTCTGCCATTTTTATGCTTTTTTGAGGTGTTATTTATATACAATAGAATATAATTTTTTATATGAAACAGAATAACATGCTATCAATAGCTCATACACAATCTTCCGTGGCCAAAATTTTGTGATAACCTATCATCTGCCCTTTCCTGCACACTGCCTGATAGATGAGGAAGTATAAGGGTACAGACTGTGCTATCAGCCTGTAGACTAACCCTGGCCCTTTGTTTCAAATCCTTACCTGTTAAGTATGGAATATGTTACCTATCACCTCTGCAAGTTTCAGAAATCTCCATATAAAATGTTTTATATTATTAGCGTGCATATAAAAGGAAAAGGTTTCCATTTGTTCAGCTAATGTCAAGGCCAATGGTTAAAAATGGTCAACTGTATCCCCAAAAAAAGCCTTTTTTTCCCCTGTTTTGTAGAAGGGGAGGAGAAAAATGAGGCGAGGGGGAGGCTCAGAAGAATGGGTTCTGCAAAACAAAAACTCCTTTTTGTGGGTGTTTGCAGTAAAGCTCTGCTTTATTCTCCAAGCAAAACTTCAAATTCTCCTGTAGCAGCAGCCAGGTTCATTTTCCCTCTTCTCTGATTGAGTGGTGTTCTTCCAATTTCACTCATAAAAATATTATTTTAGGAAAGCATAAAATCAGTTCCAATTTCAAGGTCTGTAATTCTAAGGTTGAAAAAAAACTATTTGAATTTTACATGTTTTGGTTTAATCCAAAAAGTAAAGCTTTCAAATCCACATGGGTTTTTTTCCTTCTCTCTGGCTGAGATTGGTGAAAGCATAAAACAAGAGAAAGAAAAATCAAGGAAAAAAAAAATAAACCTGGAATAATCTTATTATTAAATTATCATATGTAATGACATGACAGGGAATTATTGTCTTGGAGTGAATAATCCTTTATTCCCTATCATTGGCTTATATGCTCAAAAAAATGTGGTTCTGTCACTTTAACTACGTTCAGCCACAGAAAGAAATGCGAGTTGTTTTGAAAACTTTTCCCCAAGGCTAGCTGCGGAGAGAGGGAGGACGAAGAAGGGAAGATTCTTTCTCGCTCAGCAGAGACTGCGCACTGGGACGGCTGTTCGGAGTAGGCTCTGTTCTGGTTTTTTCTTTCTTCTTTTTTTCCATTTTTTCTTCGTTTGGACCCCTTTTCTTCGATCTGCTTTATCGCCCAAGAACCCAAAGAAAACAGAAGACAGCGGAGCTCTTGGGGAGCTCCACCCAGCCCCCAAGGGGGCCGAGGAGGGGAAAAACTGCGTCAGAGGAAAAAGGACTTTTTTTAATCAAGTTTAGGTTTAATAACTCTTTTCCCCCTTGGTTTTCCCCTTCCCCTGTGCCTTGCAGGGCACTCTGCATAGTTTTAATAAATAAATGGTTTTTTTCTTCACTTCCATCTAAGAAATTCTGTTGTGAGTGAGAGAAAGAGTGTCGAAACCCTTCGCTCTCAGAAGAGAGAGAGTTTTATCATTAATCCAGGACAATATTTTGGCGCCCAACTTGGGGGCCTTGATTACTTGTTTTACACCTTTTGTGAAGTTAGAGAAAATGAAGAAAAAAACCCCTAATAATTACATTCTAGTTTTAAACGCTTGTATTGAATTACAGCTATCAGTAGTCACTATGCTGTTTAATGAGAAGTTGTTTGATGTAATACTGTCTGTTTAGCACATAGGTTTGTTTCCCTACCAACAGGTAGGGGCAATCTTGTCCCTAATGTATAATTTTCACCAATCAGAGACACGACTCCGGCTTGTTATAGTAATGTGCGTGATACTGACAATCTGTAAGAAAGTATGGGAAACAGTTAAAGATGTACATGCTCTGTTACTTTCCTCCTCTAGTTTTAATAACCTGTTTTGAAGTTTTGTTAGTAATATTACCCAACCTGCTAGAGAAGTAGAGGGTGAAGCTTCCTGGCTCCTCACCCATCTCTTTCCCTTTAAATCTGGTATATCATCTTTTGAGAATATTCAGTTTCCCCTGGATGTTAAAGAGACCATTAACTTGATAGTACAGGTGCTTTACCTAGTAGGTTCCATGTATATGATGCTCAGCTTTACCAGAATGAGGGCTGAAAAGTCCATAGGGGCTGAGCAAGAGCAGGCACCTAATCCAGATGTGAGGAAATTTGAATGCTGTAGAGTATGGGAGGACATAGGTAAAACTTTAAAGAAATTCTCTGACCCAATAGATTGAGAATTTCCCGCTGGACAAATCCCGAGACCAGCTGAGGTGGGGAAGTATCTGAAAGAGAAGTGCAGAGACAACTGCAGTGCAATATGTTGGGCCCTAGCATATGCTTATCGAACACTCTCAGATATTATAGAACAAGAAGTAAGGGAGCCTAAGCCAGTGGCAGTTGCTCCTGTTACGAGAAGCAGGAAAGCCCAAGTCAAGACTGATCACCCAGATGACAGTGGGGAGGGATCCTCATGGTCAGCAACTGAGTCAGAAGTCATTGTTGAATCCATGAATGTGAGAGACCTTCACAGCCTAAGAAAAGATTATGTCCAACGAGATGATGAATCTGTAATCAGTTGGTTAGTCCGTCTTTGGGATGCCACAGGCGATGTTACACTTCTAGATCCTACTGAGGCAAGGCATTTGGGGACTGTGTCACGTGACCCAGATATCAACCAAACTATACGAGATGGGACTGGCTGCTGCAGCCTCTAGAGATGAGCTATCGGAGCTGCGAGGGGAAGATACCTACATCCCGATGATCTCTATTTGCAACAGACCCAGTAGAAAACCATAGAACAAGAGACTCAACGCTTGAGAGAAATGGCGGTGGTAAAAATTGTCTTCTCAGAGGATATAGCAAACCCAGATCCGATTATAGACCCAGATAAAATAGAATGTACACCTGTGATGTGGCAAAAACTCCTAAAGCTTGGGCCATCAGAGTATGCTTCTGCTTTAGCAATTATGAAGCGAGATGACAGGCATGAGACCGTGAGTGATATGACAAGAAAACTCCGAGCATATGCAGATGTCGTGCATAACCCAATGAATGCAAGAATCTCAGCTGTAGAAACAAATCTGCAGAAACTAAAAAATAAGATAGAAGAGAATCATGAGAAACTCAGTAAAGAGATTAAAGACAGCCTTCTCCAAATTTCGGCAGTACAGATCAGAAGTTCTGTTACCCCACGCAGACACTCCTCAGCTATGAGAACTAGATATATCCCTCGACGTGAGTTGTAGTATTTCCTGTGTGACAGTAGAGAAAACATGAACAGGTGAGATAGACAACCCACTACTGTCCTGGCACGATGAGTGCATGAATTGAAGGAGGGCAAGACTCAGAGAGAGAACTCCACCAGAAGAAAAGTAGCTCCAGTCAACATGTCTAATCCCCTTGAAGAAACCTCTAACACGAATGCCCACCATGGTTAGAGGGGCCCTGCCTCTAGCCAGGTAGAGGCCAGGGATAACCGTATTTTTTGGACAGTGTGGATTCGGTGGCCTGGCACATCAGAGCCACAAAAATACGAAGCTTTAGTTAACAGTGGTGCACAATGCACGATAATCCCATCACGACACGTAGAGACAGAACCTGTTTCTATTTCCAGTGTGACAGGAAGATCACAAGACTTGACCCTGGTAAAAGCTGAGGTGAGCTTGACTGGAAGAGAGTGGAAAAAACATTCCATTGTGACTGGCCCAGAAGCTCCATGTATTTTGAGTATAGACTTCCTCCAAAATGGATATTTCAAAGACCCAAAGGGACTCAAGTGGGCATTTGGGATAGCTGCTGTAGAGACAGAGGGCATTAAGCAATTGAACACCTTGCCTGGACTGTCAGAGAACCCATCTGCAGTAGGACTCCTAAAAAGAGAAGAGCAACAAGTACCGATTGCAACCTCGATTGTGCACCACCGACAGTACCGGACAACTTGTGATGTCATGATTCCCATTCACAAACTAATCCGTGAGCTAGAGAGCCAAGGGGTGGTCAGCAGGGCACATTCATCCTTTAACAGCCCCATCTGGCCTGTGCGAAAATCTAAAGGAGAATGGAGATTGACTGTAGACTATCGTGCCTTGAATGAGGTGACTCCACCTCTGAGTGCTGCCATGCCAGACATGCTGGAGCTCCAGTATGAGCTAGAGTCCAAAGCAGCAAAGTAGTATGCCACTATTGACATTGCAAATGCATTTTTCTCCATTCCTCTAGCAGCAGAGTGCAGACCTCAGTTTGCTTTCACCTAGAGAGGCGTGCAGTACACGTGGAACCGACTGCCCCAGGGGTGGAAACACAGTCCCACCATTTGTCATGGACTGATCCAAGCTGCATTAGAAAAGGGTGGAGCTCCAGAACATTTGCAATACATTAACGACATCATTGTGTAGGAGGACACAGCAGAAGTAGTATTTGAAAAAGAAAAGAAATCATCCAGATTCTCCTGGAAGCCGGTTTCACCATAAAGAAGAACAAAGTCAAGGAGCCTGCCAAAGAGATCCAGTTCCTAAGAGTGAAGTGGCAAGATGGACGGCGTCAGATTCCTACTGAGGTTATCAATAAAATCACTGCAATGTCCCCCCCCAACCAACGAGAAAGAGACGCAAGCTTTCCTGGGAGCCATAGGCTTTTGGAGAATGCACATCCCCGAGTACAGCCAGATTGTGAGTCCTCTCTACCTGGTTACCCGTAAGAGAAATGATTTCCACTGGGGCCCTGAACAACAGCAAGCTTTCACCCAGATCAAGCAAGAGATTGCTCATGCAGTAGCCCTTGGCCCAGTCAGGACCGGGCCAGAAGTAAAGAATGTGCTTTACTCTGCAGCTGGGAGCCATGGTCTGTCCTGGAGCCTTTAGCAGAAGGTGCCTGGTGAGACTCGGGGTCATCCATTGGGATTCTGGAGCCGAAGTTACAGAGGGTCTGAAGCCAACTACACCCCAACAGAGAAAGAAATCTTAGCGGCATACAAAGGAGTCCAAGCTGCCTCAGAAGTAATTAGCACAGAAGCACAACTCCTCCTGGCACCTCGACAACTGGTGCTGGGGTGGATGTTTAAAGCAGAGGTTCCCTCTACTCACCATGCCACCAATGGCACATAGAGCAAATGGCTTGCCCTTCTCACACAGCGTGCCCGTATGGGAAATCTGAATCGCCCTGGGATTTTAGAAATAATTACAAATTAGCCTAAAGGTGAAGATTTTAGTCTGATTGAGGAAGAAGAGCTGAAACAGGTAACTCGTGCGGAGAAAGCTCCACCATACAACCAATTGCCAGCAAATGAAAAACGCTATGCTCTTTTCACTGATGGTTCCTGTCGTCTTGTAAGGACAAAACAAAAATGGAAAGCAGCTGTGTAGGGCCCCACACGACGGGTTGCAGAAGCTAGGAAAGAAGAGGGTGGATCGAGTCAATTCGCTAAGCTCAAAGCTGTTCAGTTAGCCCTAGACATTGCTGAAAGAGAGAAGTAGCCAAAGCTCTACCTCTATACTGATGTCTTGGTTTGAAAGACAGGCGTCTGCCAAGAGAGGTTGAACCCTCCCTTAGGACAGAGAATGTGATTTCCTTTCCTCCCTCCCTCCGAATTATTCAATTTTGTAAATCAAGGGCTTTCAGGCAAAGGTATGGGAAAAAAGGAATATCAGTTCTTTACTAGTATCTATAAACAAGCAATAACAATAATAGCAACCAGAACTAGAACCAGAAAACCAATAGCAGATGGCTTGTGAGCTGCTGAGCCTTTGCCCGTGTGGTGTAATCACGGTTGCAGGCGGCAGGGGCGCTGTTGAGCTCCCGGTCGGGCAGGGCAGGCGCGATGACTCCCGAGCGGCTGCAGGTGGCGCTGTGGCGCAGGGTCAGGTCTGGTAGTGGCAGCCGATAATGGCGGAGAGCTGAGAAAGCAGGCAGCAAAGCAGCTCGGACCGGCGAGCGGAGCCGCAGGGTCAGGAGCTGGCTTTCTCCCCCGGCCAGCTAGCGAGGATTTCTGCAGTCACAGCAGACGCCGCGGTCTCGTGCGGCAGAGGGCAGGGGCGGGCGGCAGGGGCAGCCAGGCTCTCCCAGCAGCCGGACTCTCCCGGCAGCGGCTGCGGGAAAACGCAGCCCGGGGAAACGTGCCCTTCCCAGTGGGGAGAAAGGTTGAATCAAAGCTCACCCAGCCAGGAGAAGAGAAAAACAGGGCACAGTTGGATTCCCTCTGGTCCCAGCCGAAAAGCAAAGAGCAGCCTCTCCTCTCAGCGTCCGAACCACGAGAGAGCGAGAGAGCTGTTTCCAAGGGCCAGGTGTTCCCTTACCCTGCCTCGCCCAAGCTCACCTTTTGTCTTTTGATTGCTCTAAACATCTAACTATTTGTTGCTTAGTAACAGGAATGGGAAGAAATTCTCAACCCCCGACAACTGATTCATAAATAGTAGCCAATGCTCTATGGGGTTGGCTAAAAAAGTAAAAGAAAGCTGGTTGGCAGCATAGAGGAAAACCAATTTGAGCAGATGAAGAGTAAAAAGACATCGCTAGCCGAGCAGAGAAGCTACCTGTAAAAGTCCGCCATGTAGACGCCCATGTCCCCAAGAGTCAAGCCAGTGAGGAACACCGAAACAATGAACAGGTAGATCAGGCTGCAAAGATAAAAGTGTCCCAGGTAAACTTAGATTAGCAGCATAAGAGAGATTTATTCCTAGCTTGATGAGCCCATGATGCCTCAGGCCATCAGGGCAGAGATGCCACCTATAAGTGAGCACGAGACCGAGGGGTGGATCTAACCATGAACTGCATTTCTCAAGTTATCCATGACTGTGAAATGTGTGCTGCCATCAAGCAAGCCAAGCGAGTAAAACCCCTGTAGTATGGTAGAAAGTAGTCAAAATACAAGTATGGTGAGGCCTAGCAGATTGATTACATCACACTGCCTCAAACCTGCCATGGCAAGCGCTATGTGCTCACAATGGTAGAAGCCACCACTGGGTGGCTGGAAACGTACCCACTGGCTCATGCCACTGCTCGTAACACCATCCTAGGCCTTAAAAACCAAGTCCTGTGGAAGCATGGTACTCCTGAGAGAATTGAGTCAAATAACGGAACTCATTTTAAAAATAGCCTCATAAACAACTGAGCTAGAGACCATGGCATTAAGTAGGTGTACCGCATTCCTTATCATGCACCTGCTGCTGGCAAAGTAGAACGGTATAATAGACTGTTAAAAACCACCCTAAAAGCACTGGGTGGGGGAACTTATAAGAATTGAGAGCGACATTTAGCAGAAGCCACCTGGTTAGTCAATATCCGAAGCTCCATCAACCGAGCAGGTCCTGCCCAATCTGAGCTTCTACATACAGTAGATAGAGACAAAGTTCCAGCAGTACATGCCAGAGGCTTGTTAGGGAAAACTGTCTAGATTGATTCTGCCTCACATAAAGACAAATCCATTCGTGGGGTTTTCTTTACTCAGAGACCAAGGTGTACTTGGTAGATAATGCAAGAAAATAAAAAAACACGATGTGTCCCTCAAGGAGATTTAATTTTGGGTGAGGGCCACATGTAAAGTTGAGATGGCAACATATCACCGTTTACTAAATGACATTATTTGTACATAATTATGTGTATATATGTATATATGTGTATATATATATATATGTATATGTGTATATATATATATATGTGTATATTTAAAGTTAAAAAATGTTAGAGTGAGCTTTAAGCCAACACTATAGAATAAGGGGTGGAATGTCTTGGAGTGATGTTATAATAATCCTTTATTCCCTATCATTGGCTTATATGCTCAAAAAAATGTAGTCCTGTCACTTTAACTACGTTCAGCCACAGAAAGAAATGCGAGTTGTTTTGAAAACTTTTCCCCAAGGCTAGCTGCGGAGAGAGCGAGGACGAAGAAGGGAAGATTCTTTCTCGCTCAGCAGAGACTGCGCACTGGGACGGCTGTTCGGAGTAGGCTCTGTTCTGGTTTTTTCTTTCTTCTTTTTTTCCATTTTTTCTTCGTTTGGACCCCTTTTCTTCGATCTGCTTTATCGCCCAAGAACCCAAAGAAAACAGAAGACAGCGGAGCTCTTGGGGAGCTCCGCCCAGCCCCCAAGGGGGCCGAGGAGGGGAAAACTGCGTCAGAGGAAAAAGGACTTTTTTTAATCAAGTTTAGGTTTAATAACTCTTTTCCCCCTTGGTTTTCCCCTTCCCCTGTGCCTTGCAGGGCACTCTGCATAGTTTTAATAAATAAATGGTTTTTTCTTCACTTCCATCTAAGAAATTCTGTTGTGAGTGAGAGAAAGAGTGTCGAAACCCTTCACTCTCAGAAGAGAGAAAGTTTTATCATTAATCCAGAACAATTATATAAACCTGTATCACTTAGACACCAGTTATGCTTTTTAAAACAGTTTTTGGTATATATTTCAGTATTATTCATGCTAAATTTGGGCTGAAAAATGAAATTAACTACTGTGAGAGCTTCCCACTAATTTCAGTATAAGGAGACTGATGTCTTAGATTCTGAGCACAAATCTACAGATGAAATTGTAACCTTAAAACCAACCTAGCAGTAATGTTTGATAAAGCAAACCCAACTGTGCGGATTTTTTTCTTTATAGGTAAAAATGAAATCAAATATTAAATTGTCACACTGAAAAAGAAACACATCAATGAACTTTATCTAATGACATCTGAGAGAAAACAATTCCAGCACCAGGCAGCTATTTGACTGCAAGGACAGGTCTTGCAGAAACAATATTGCTGTCTGGAGCTAAAAGTGACAGTTTAAAAACACAAAATAAGAAATATTTAGAAGTTTGAGTGTATTTTTCTGATCATATCAATAGCTTGCTCTAGATGGCAGAGATATGACAGAATTTGCAGCACTGGAAATTTCTCCTCTAAGTTGCACATACACACCATGCAAATATAATCTTTTTTTATAATCATTACTATTATTAAATTCATAGAATTTGCTGGGTTTTAAAAATAATAAAATTAAGGTTGATCCTCGTTATTTCAGTATATTTATCATGTGAACAATAGACATAATCAAGCAGACAGATCCATATTATTTGCAACAAAAATGCCAAAGTTCAATTCTTGGTGGGTTTTCACACTTGTGTTTTAGAAATTGTAGTTTGTTGTACAAACTGGAAAAAGTGAAGTACTGTCTGTGAAATAGTACCACAGTGGAAATGAAAAGATATTGCTTCTTGCTCCCTATGGCCATCAGTCCTGACATCAAGAAAGGAGTCCCTGGAATAAAAGTCTGGAAACACAGATTTTGAATTTAAATATTGGCTATAGCCTGACTAAAGCCACAAAGACATTTCATCTGAGGATCAAACCAAGCTTTAAGGGAAATGGATCTCATTTAGTGGCTTTAAAGAGTGACTCTCTTTCAAAAATAAGCTGCAGATTGATGATTGCTGATTATCTTAATATGACTGTAATTTTTTTATTAATTTATTTCTCTGTTTTGAAAAAGAGAGCTCATAAACAACCTCATTTATTAATCTGATGGTAAATCTATTTTACTTTAAATATAACAACAATCTGGATTCTAAAGTTTCCATTGAATTGTGTAAAGTGCCTCATTTGTGGGTGTAAATTCATAATAGGATTTCGGCACCTAATGGACATTTGACCACTAACTCCAAAATAAAGTAATCACCATTATCACCATTACCATCATGATAGCAATCTCTCTGTTATTAGATTCCTACTCTACCCAAGTAAAACATGTTTTTTTCTAAAACACAAAACCTCTGTAGCCATCAAAGTGCAAACGAGAAAAAAACCTCCTTCTTGCGTGTGATTCCACATTAGAATGCTCTGTTCATGTTTTTCTGCCACTCAATTATTCAATCAAGAAACAACAAGGAAAAGGAAATTTTGCATATGAAACAAATGGCAAATGTTTGCATCTGCTGAAATGTTGCTTTTCTGGAAGGAAAATTGCTGGTTTTTTGTGCATAGAATAGTCTCATAAAACAAATGCACAACCACAAGTATTAATACCATAGCTACAATATTTGTGCCACTAATTTATTTATTAAAGGTCTTTTTAGTACATACTGTCAAATAAAATCAGACTGTTGTTTACATCTCTGAAGAGTAATAAACAGGAGACCATTAACTGCTAATTATTTCCACCTGGTGAACTCTATTTTGCGAGGTTTTGATTAATTAGCCGTGGCGATCTATCATTATCATTTGCTGGTGAGAAGGGAAAAAATAACAATTTACATCAAATCAACATTAATCTGAAGTGAGGTCTTTGTCCATTTTCTGGGTCATTGCCACTAAACTCATTATAGAAATAATTGGAAAATGCAGCCACTGTTAATCAATATAACAATATGATTTCCTTTATGAAGCTGAGGGCAATTATGAGAAAGTCTGAAAAAAATTTTAAAGAATAAGTAAAAAAGTATGTTCTTTAAGCATGACCATGACCTTACTCTCAGCCAGTCACAGAGAGGAAAAAACCCACTTAGTTTTTGTTTGTTTTCAAGACAGAAAACAATTTGGAAATAGTGGAGTGGTTGTTTCAGTGCTCCTTATTTCATCTAAAGTTGGTGCCTCCTCATTTCACTGAAAAAATTATGTAGAAAGACTTTAGGTTATGACTGGCATCCAAGTTGTCTCTCAGTTTCCCTGGACCAATGACTGAAAGATTATCATTTGTGTCCAAGTTTTACTTGGCAGTGTGCAATTATCCAACCCAGTCAGCCCTCAGTAATACATCCTACCAGTCTACATTTTCCTCAGAACCCATCTTACAGTTTCTCTTGAGATGCTGGACTTTGATGATCCTTGTGGGTCCCTTTCAACTCAGGATATTCTAGAATTCTGTGAACATAAAGAGCCATGTGTCATCCAGCCCCAAATAGTTCATAGTTTAGGATCCTCCAGGGGAACTTTTCAGGAGATTAATGAACTTGTTTGTTGTATTTACACTGATGAGGAGTGAGTTTGAACACAGGGATAATTGACAGAAATATTATTTAGTATATATTTATCTTGAGAGTTCCCAGGGCACTGGATGAACATGTTTTTATAGCAGAGCAGTAAAAATCAATGTAAAAATATAGCATGATAAGCATAATGTATAAAAAAAAGGGGGGATGAGAGCTAAACACTTTTCCCCCCTATTTTTCTAAATGTATTCTTTTTCTTCATCTTCTCAGTTGATTTTCATCTCTCAGCTTTTTGACTCATCTGGGCACATGTGAGACTTACTCATGTATCTACAAACTTGTTTACCTGCTGCTACTGTTTTATCGCATGCATTCACTCTTGAGCATATGTGATTGCCAGACAGTGCCATTTTCCTGTTGTTCCAATCAAGATTTGAGGCAAAAGTATTCGAAAATGAGGTTTTTTTGTTTTGTTTTTTGTCTTTTTTACTTAGTCAATAATTATACAAAGAGCTAATGGAGATATATGAAAGGCAAACTGTTCTTAGGACACTCTTTGATGTGCTAAAAACAAAAATAATGAATGTTCAACATCTGCAGAATTTTGCAAGAAATGTTTCATCATTTCCATTTGAGATTAAGAGAATCCTTTATTCCTGGATTTTTCTAATGTGCAAAAAATCCTTATTCTTCATCAAAAGAGCATGCAAAAGATACTATATGTGATGACCTTTGCCTGAAAAGTAAATTCTGCTGTCAACTGTCCTGCAGAAGGAGAAATAGAATGAGAATTTTTAATACTTATTTTTTACCACTTTCTGTCTTTTTAAAAACCTAATTTTTTCTTTCCACGGATAGTTTTCTTATAATCTTCACAAATTTCCTATTTAAAAAGGGAAATACTGATGGTTATGTAGATTATCTTGTAGAATGAGATTAAGAAGCCAAGAAAAAGTAGAGCAGTTTGTGCATTAACAGGATAAACAGCAGCCAGTGTACTACAGGTTAAATTTCTATTCAGAACTCATGCTAGGACAGCTAATTGTCTCTGGTGCTCTGTAACATCTGTGACCTGTGCTCAGTTATTGAGCTAGGAGACAAATTTCGAGTTCCAAATAAAATATGACAGACTGTTTGCAAAACATACACTGTCCCCATCCATTGCAATTACTTTTCTTTAAGAGGTAAAGTGTAGATTCTAGTTCCTGATAAGATTCAGATAAAGTAATGCTTGCAAATTTTACTTTTTTTGTGCCTGGAATATATGGACCTACCTGCTCAGAAATGTTTCCATTTACTCTGTTTCAAAATTGTAGTGCATGTGCCTGACCCTTTTCTCACGCTCAGTGGTCTTGAAATGCAGCAATCCAAATGTGGCTATTCAACAAGTTTAGTTGTACTAGTAATTAACCCCTGAATTAACCTTGTTAGAAAACATAATAATAATGTGCAATCCCACTTTATTTCCACATACCTTAAGCTCTGGCCCCAGTGACATACTACCCACAAAAAGTGTTGGTAGAGAAGGAAGAGTCCTTGCATAGATTGGGTGTTGCCACAACACACATAGGGCAAAGCTAAAACAGAAGAGTTGAAAGAGGGTATAGCAGCTTTTTTAAACAAGTTGATGCATATGTACACTGGGTTAAGATGAAGTTCTTGCCAGACACTGGTACAGGAGAAAAAAGAGATAGAGAAATGTCAGGCCTACATCAAATTGTATGACTGAGAGTTTAAGAACTAAGGAGAGAAATCTGACTTTACTTTCTGTAACCACAATCAAGATTAATTCCTTTTGGGGAGCAAAAGACAGAGAAAATGCATGTCAATAAAAGATAAAATTGAAGAAAATGCATGTCAAAATTTTTTACTGAGCTTGTGCTGTTTCCTCCTTGCCACCACACACACACATAGAAAGTTGTTCTCTTAAACTCAGTTAATGCATGAAAAAGGGTTCAGGGCAGGATTCCTACTTTCACTTATGCCCTTTTACATGACATCCAAAATGTAAAGAACCAGGGGGAATCTGTCCCTCACTCTTGCCAAAACAGAAGGTTTTCCAGTGTAATAAGGCAAAATTCACACTGTGAAAATACTGAAGAAAAAGGGATTAGATCAGCCACATGTTGGGTGCAATGTAGCAGCTATTTACCAAAACACAGCGACTCTCTACAACATACTAGGAAAGGAAATTAAGAAAGCTGTCTCCATCTGAAGCTGCAGGGGAAATTTAGGGAAGCAGAATGTAATTAACCTAATTGAAATTTGTCAGAGTACAGGATTTTTCCAGAATGACTTTATCTTGAAACAAATGAGCCACTGGCACAGGCATTCACTTTTAGCAAAGCAGCAGCTTTGATCTTTTGTGCATATCTATGCTAACTCCAAAGACTTCATGCATCAAGCATCCAGGCCTCTGTACTGTTTGTTCTTGGCAAACAAACAGTAAAATCCAGTTGGTGTAACAGGACATCTTGAACAAACAGACTATAATTGTCAATATTTTCACTGGTGACATAAATGAGAGAAGCTGATTATTTTTCAGGGTCTTGTGGAACTTAAGGAAATCTTGGTATTGCTTTCATAAAGCACAGACACCCTGCAGAAGAAAAAAAGAAATCAGCAATACATCACCTATACTTTTTTCAGAGGTTCATAAAGCAACATCTTTGGAAGCTGAAATTCTTTCTCATGTGAAGAACTCTTGGACAGGGAAGTTCACCATACTCAAAAGCTGCATCACCCTTTAGATGTATTCCGTTTCTTCTTCACCTCATTCCTCTTCAGGAGGAAAAGAAAAGCTGGGAATATTTTAATACACTCTCTGTTAGATAGATAAACTGAGATGGGTGATGGATTTAGTGACTTCTAAATTTTATATAGCATTTCAGTAGCAGAGCTGAGAATACTGAAGCCTGCTTTAAACATTTCTTTCACCAGTTCTCTCAATGCTCCGTCCTGAAATATGCAGTGTGTATAAAAAACACAGGCCAACTATTTTGTATTAATTACAGTCATGATTTCTCCAACCACACATGCAGCTTAAAGATTAATCCACAAAAACTTCTGAGTCCATCAATAGAGCAATATTGTGGTTCAATTTAACACATTCTCAGTTTCAATTCCTTGCTCCCAGGCTAATGGTTTTACCATTCCCTAACTCATACTGCCTTTTCTGCCTTCTAGTCTAGCCACCTTACCAAAAATCTTAAACTTTACTGACTCTAGTTGCATTGTTCCTTTTTCTTAATACATGTCTGGTCTTGGTATTATTGGAGAATATAATATTTTAGTGTCGGAAGAAAAAAGTCCACTGTTATTGTATACATATGTTCTCATGAGATACTCATCTGTTTTCTGTAACTCTGCTGTCCAATAAAGTTTGGTCTCTAAGACATACAATAGAATCCTTCATGCCACACAGTGAACAAGAATGAGTAGGAATTAGAAATAAAGTGTTGCTTTACAAAGGGTTTGGAAGAGAAATGCTTTTTTACAAGAAATTTTGCAATGGGATGATCAGCAGATTTTAAAAGAGCTCAGCTAAACATGTCATAATGTATAAAGTGTGGCTGTTAACAACATCTGTCTCTTAAAAAAATTATATGTTAATTCCTTTCAAGATGGTAGGCTAAATGAGAACAGGGGAGAGGAGCAGGATGTATGGCTCTCTGGAAGGCAGCATCGAGGCAAAGGCTTCCTGCTGATCCCATGGTGACTGGAATGGGGTGTCAAGAGTTTCTTACTGCATGCAGAACTTTCCACAATAGCAAAAGGAATAGAAACCTTAGAGAGGACATTTCCATACAGCAGTTATTTCGTAGTCCTAACCATTGATTTTTCTGCATGACTTAGTCATTTGGAACTGATGTATAGAAATATATAAAAATATAATTGGCAAACCTTGGAACTGAGAATAGACTTGAGACTATAGCTCATATTCTATGAAGAAACAGAACCAATACCAATTCACTGCATTAATTTTCCTTTAGGCTCCTTTTTACACATCTTATGTAGAAACTTATGGGAAACTCAAGATGTGAATATGTCCTGTGTATAATGGGAAAGCATCCAGTTGTGTACATGGCTACAAAAAAATAAATATTCAGTTCCGTTCTGCTTGCACACTTATTCTCTGCATTCAAGGAAGGGTTGGTAGGAATTGTAATTGAAAATACTAGAAATTGTCTGAATAATTTTGAGAATCTGAACTTTACTCCACCTGTACTTTGATTTCTCATGAGTAAGAAAGGAAATTTTTTTAAACAGACAACTCTTCTAATTTCTGTGATGATAAATATTGCAATGTTTAAAGTAGTGACTTATCAGTTGTGGAAAATGGCTGAAGATGAATCCAGAAATTGTCACTTAAAGAGAATAATTTCATTTCCAGAATAACCAATACAGTTGTTATCTAATGTCAAGTTCCATAATTACAGAACACATATTTTTTTTCTAAAAATTCTGTTTTTCCTTTTATCTCCTGAACAGAGATTTTCAGCAATGAATTCTGAAACAAATGGAAGATATTTAATATCTATTTTTCTTACATTAATGATATCACTTCTTTAAAATTGCTTCTCAGTTTTCATCTATACATCAGTTTGTCTCTTACTCCAAAATCTGCTTTTCATAATCTCATGAAAGATTTTTTTAATTCCCTTGGTTTTCTGTGGAATGTGTTCAGTAAATCCTTTCAGGCATTTGTCACTCTCCTTATGTCTGAGAAACCAAATTAAATGTCATTGGACTGACATTTTCTTAATTTCTAATTCAGGTTTCCCAACAAGTACTGATGATCCAATAGCTTTCTTCCTTTCTTTTTTTGCTGTTGGGTTTTTTTTGTCAAAGTTCAAGATTTTATAAAAAGAGGAGAGAGAATCTTTAGGAACATCTATTTGGTCTCTCAAGGTTTGACTGTTCTTTATTCCATTCTATTTCTGACGTCACATGCTCAACTAGGTTAATTCTCTCTCAAATGATCTCTCAACCAGGTTCGATTCATGGTCAAATCTGTGGAAGATTAAAAGTGCTGAAAATGGACTGTCTGGTCTGTAAACACTAACACATTCTGTATGAGTTAACCAGAATGACAATAGAAATAGACAGTTCTATGTATTGTGAAATGATTTTTTAAAATGCATTTCTCCTATAAAACTTAAACTGGCAAATATGAACCTGTAAATTCCCATGTCTTGAAAAGTGTCTATCAAAATCAATGCTTTTAATGGCAACTACTTAACTTCAGAAACCATTTCCAAGTATTTATGAAAGCATTTAGTAAATACAGAATTATAAAGTGACTCTCCTGTCATCTGCATAACAAAAGTTAATCGCATCCTATTACATTATCCACCATAAGACCTGAGTATGATTATATGTCTTGATTTCTTAATGGAAAGCTTGTTGCCAATATCAGTTAGAGAAGTGGTGGGGAATTAATGCTTATGAGGGTATTTGATGAATATGTAGAAGAATATGAATATATGAAGAAGAGATATGAATATATATATGTAGTATATAAAAGCATTATATCAAATCAAACTGGTTGTACGGTTTATCAAACCAATTCAGTAGAGATTTACAGGTCGCAAAAGTATTGAAATTAAAGAAACAGCAGGCTAAAGATTGTTCCATCAACAATAATTTTGGTTTTATGAGTTTTTGTGACAGCCATTAATTCTTCAGATATACAAGCACCTAGTCTGTTTTATCCAGTATAATGCCCTCATAAATAAAGTATGAAGCTTTGGACCTTTGAAGCTCTTGATCTCCAGGGCACAAAAGTTTCATAAATTTCTAGTACTTCCTTTAAAGAGCTAATTATTAGAGTTTGCTATAAACTGCTACCCACAGTAGAGCAGCTGCTATTCATAATGCATAGAAAGAGTGGATTGTGTGTGCATACACAGCACAGGTCAGGTTAACAAGTGCATTCACTTTCAGGGACACTGTCTCAGAGGCAGTGCAGTTAACAGAAGGCAACCTGTGTCCATCATGTCAGACATCTGGATTCTAATAATAAATTATACAGGGGTTTCGTTAAGGTACAAATCTCTGATGCACAAAAATGTAACAAAGGACATTATTAATATTAGAACAATATTGAACACGTGGTCTTCCTGTTTAATTTCCCTAGTCTAAAATGAGTTAGGAAACAGAAGACAGGTGCTAAATATTGTTTGTTTGTCTGTCTTTTCTAGATACTCAGTTACATGCCACACAGAAATGAATTCTCAAAAGCATGCTCAGTTTTTATGAGAAAGGAATAATTTTAGTAACATTACTATTTCACTTGAAGCAAAGACTTTAAATGGCAGCTTTAACATCTGTAAAAATCCAGATGTATTTTCATATGATAAAGATTACATCATTTCTTCCCTGACCTCCTTGACAAGTCTGAAGATATTTTGATCAAAATATCAGGAAATTTCAAAACTGAGCAGGCAGAATGACCAATTTCAAAATAAAGACTGAGGATAACAGAACAGGCTTAGCTTCAAGTCCAATACTGTGATTCCTGTAGTGCTGCAAAGTTACAAGACAGCCATATGTATGTCAGAGGTTTACTTCAGGTTTGGAATTTAGAAAATATAATTAGGTTTTTTTATAACATTTTAGTGATGCTAGTACCTTAATAATTAGTTAATCTGTGAAAATAAAACATCTGCTAGAGACATAAACTTGAAATAAATAAGGTTTCTTTTTAAATCCCCTAATCACTTAAACTGTCTGTTGTGTATTCAGTGCATGGACAAGATCCACCATGCTGCTTGCAGGAGTTCTGGTGGTCACTTTGTATTAGGAACAAAGTTCTTGCAGGACTTCTTTATGGAAAGGAAAAGACTACTGAAATTTTATACAACAAAAAAGTCTTTTGGGAGGAATAGAAGCTAACAGGATGAGTGAGAAGGCAGTTTTCCTCTTGTTCAGCTTTAAAGGACTAGGGAAAAGTAGATACAGTTTCATATGTTTTCCCTAGTACATCCAAATGCACTAAGCCCCAATATTTGTGAGTGAGGGGAAGACTGGTAATCTTTCTTTATTCTTTCTTTCTTTTTTTTTTTTTTTTAGATTGATGGCTGATGTGGAAGTAGTTTCTAAACTGAAAAAGCCGTGCTTTTGTGCATTACTTGCTTGATGTCTGACATTCCTGATGAGCAGAACTGAATTGGATGGCAATGTATTGCCAGGGAGCAGAAACACTAATTTGTAAATGCAATGCTAAATCAGTGATGCTAAGGAAAGCTATCTACTCCTGCAGCTTTACAGATTATGAGATATCATCTTCTCTGTTGTTTCTTGTTGAGTCTCATAAAGAACAGAGAAACTGGGAAACAGAGAATTCAGCTTAATTTCAAATGCTTGTCTTAAAGTGGGACACAGCTAATTTGGTTTATGGAGGTGGAAAAAATTATCAAAAGCTTGATCCATGTAGATTTTAGATAAAGCTGTTAGACTGTAAAATCCTGAGTGGTTATTTTTAAAGATATCATTTCCATTTTAACTGAAACTTAATTCTATTTCAAATACAAGAAAACAATTTGGGAAATGGTTATTTAAATTCTATTTTTGCTTTTTAGAGTGTCTTAAAATGTCTCTTTTTCTCCTTTTTCCACCCTTTGAACAAAATTAGAAAAGCTGCTGGGAGAGCAGGTAAAGGGAGCAAAGCGTGGTGTTTTCTGCATGCATTTACAATGTTGATAAACAAACCAGAAAAGCAGACACCCCCCCCTTCCCTCCCCTCTTCAGCACAGTTTTTATAAAACCAGTTCAGATGTCTAATCCCCTGGAATTTGTTTTCCAAATATACTTTTGATCACAGATGAGCAACACTTGAATCAAGTGTGATTTGTTTTTTCATAGTCTGAAGTTTTCTACAATTTCATCCTTGTTTAAACTTTAAAGGCAAAAAAGACTACTAAAAAGTCAGCTATTCTTTTTTATTATTGTTATTACAACAGCTGTAATATTTGAAGTTTTTAATTTAGCTAAATATTTGGCATTGACAAAAAACATTCCCATTCTCAGAAGTTATTCTTTTTGATGTTTCTGGAGTCTGATGTCCATCTCATGATATAAAATTACCGATGCATGATAAATCCATTGACTGCATGAGGATGCGGCAGCGCGGTATCACGATTCACAAACGGCCACCCCACGCTGCAATGTGGAGGGGGCCGCCCGTGGCCAGAACACGCCAGGCAGACACGAGGCTGTAGCAGGCAGTGGAGCTGCGGGGGACGCGAGACTCCGTGAAGGTGTGGCGATGGAAGAAATGCAGGATCACCATCTGAAGTTTCCAGGGATTTATCAGGGTCCACAGTCGAGGGTCAGAGGAGGGTGGAGAAGGGCGGAGAGGCGGGGGAGGATTCAGGGTGCTGGAAAGCCAAGATGGTGAACCCTGACTTCCGCCTTCTCAGCAGGTTATCAGGAGAGGGAACAGAGGCGTGGTTACTCAGAAGAACCAACTAGGGGAAGCCAGAGGGGAGGAGCCAGGGAGGAGAAAGGGGTAAACCAATAAGATTACAGCATGGGATGGTACAGGTTTCTGCTAGGGAGAAGTCTCTAGAACAGCAAAGGCACACTACAGCATGAGGAGACATATTTCAGGGAAGGACAGAAGATTTCTGTCCATTTCGGGTTTTTTCATGTACTTGTGTAGTCTGAGCTACCAAGGTTCATTGGTTTAATTCAGGCCAAGGGACTGGAGGAAGTTTGAGCAGGATCATCTGTTACTTTGACAGGCTCTTGTCAGAGTTAATTATCTGTTTAAAAAAATAAAAGTGCAAGACAGGTACCTGTTGTTGGAATGCACACACCCTGATGTTTGTCTTTACAAATGCATTACAGACCAGTAGCCAAATACGGCCACAAAAGAGAAAAAAAATTGGAAATTGGAGAAAAGAATATCACTGTAAATAAATGTATGGAAGACCTGAGGTTGCTTTATCTGGAACTGTGATGTGGGATGACTCTTCCCCTTTCCTGAAGAGCACTGTTAATTGTCGCTGTTGAGCGGCTAGCTGAGGACTGACCCAAGTTCTCAGACAAGGAAAGAGAGGAGAAGAGAGCTTTATTGTTTTGAATTCCATATATATAGAGTTTACAGAGGTGCCCCAGATTGGTCAGCCCGAGACCTCCCCCCTAGGCCCAATTGGCCAAGCCCAAACTGACCCAATCCGGAGAAGTTGTTTGCAAAACATCCAAACTTTATCTTGTTTATGAAACATAGCAAAATGTTCCCACGGGAAGGACCTGTGCTAGCCACAGTTAATCATCTGATAGGGATGAAGCTGCCTGCTGTCAGGGCAGCTGTGTCCAGCCTTGGCAAGGTGCTCAGACGAAAGGATATTTATTGGTAGGTGAATAGACACTCCTTTACACCATTTTTTTGTGCCTGCTAATTTTTTCCCCTGGAGTTGAAAACTAATATACGACACTAAGAAAGAACCACTAATTTATACCTCCACCATTGTGACTAAAGCTGGGACAAAAATCACCTGCAACTACTGAATAAAAATTAGCTTACTCATTTTCTTGGTGCTAGATTTTCAACTTCAAAAGACATTACTTCATTTAGCTAAGGATTATATAGTTTAAAAGAAACACCCAAAAGGAGAATTAAACTAATAAAGTAGGCAATAGAAAGCAAATCAGTTTAAAGATCACAATTGCTTTGAAAACAATTAGCATTAACTCAGATCCCATTAAATATTATGTATTACTGGGCTAGAGGGTCTATTTTAGGAAAGAGAAGATGGGAAACAAAGAAAACTCCAATGAAAAGTAAGTAAATGGATTAGTTTCACAAATACTGCTATATACTTTTCCTTACTTTTATTTTAGCATTTTTCCAGTTCACATAAACACTGTTATGATGTTGATACATCATAGGCTGATTCTCTTTCTCTTGCACTATGTGACTTTTGCTCCAGGCCAACATAGTCTAAGAGAGAGTATGACCCATTTGTTTGCTTTGCCTTCTGGGCTTCTTCCCACCACTGGTAAAGGTTTGTTTTACTTTCCATATTAAAAATAATTTTGAAGAGCCTGATGTTTTCACCTCTAAGCCAGACAGCTCTTTGAGGGTGGTGATGGCAAGTAATATTTTATACTGATTTGAGTTTTCTTCTTTGTTCATTGCTTATTAAATAAAGGATGTCCTTAAATGAAGATTTCCTTTAGACATAATATCCTCATCTGCAATATTTTAAATTGTGAGAATAATCATGTGAGATTTCTTCTACTCCGTCCAACCTCCAGACGTAGCCAGGCTGACTAGCTCTTCAGTCTTTCAGTCACCTTTGTACCTAGCTTTAAAAACTCACTTGAGTGCATTGGCTGCCTTTTTGCCTTTCATTTGACAATGAAGGTGTCCTAAGTTGCAATATAGATGTATTTAAGTATTCTATTACCACCAGCTGTGGGCTGTTATCACCTGCTAATGACCCACCCCGGATGACAGACAATGGGCCATCAGGGACCCACCACATGACTCATGGACTTATCCCATTGTGGGATGCTCTGCCCAGGAGGGAGGAGCCAGGTGTTCCCACCTGGATATAACCTGGCCTTGGAACTGCCTGAGCTAGCCCTGTCTACTGGGTTCCCAGAGGACAAGAGCTACCACTGGACCTTCAGCTGGAGACCAGACCTTCACAGGATCACCGCTTGAACTGGACTACTTCAGTTGGACTGCTACCACCGCCCGAACCGGGTGTCAGTTTGTATCTGACTTTGTCAGTGCTTTTCCTTGTATTATTTCACTTATTTTTAATTTCAATCTGGACTTGTGATCTCCCACTGGTTTGTTTTCAAACCAACACATATTTTGGTTATCACACTCTCACTGGATTTATATTTTTAAAGTGTCATCCTGCAATGATCAGTATGACAGCATATTTCATACAGTGGTCCATAAAACCTTTGGAGAAAACCCAAGAGAGGATTAGCGCTTGTGAAAGAAAAAGTTGGGGGAGGGAATTAACCAAAAGTTTCCTTTTTCATTTCATATTTCATACAGGGAGAAAAAGGACAAGTCCTCTGCTGTAGTGTGCTTATGCTGTTCTAGAGACTTCTCCCTAGCAGAAACCTGTACCATCCCATGCTGTAATCTTATTGGTTTACCCCTTTCTCCTCCCTGGCTCCTCCCCTCTGGCTTCCCCTAGTTGGTTCTTCTGAGTAACCACGCCTCTGTTCCCTCTCCTGATAACCTGCTGAGAAGGCGGAAGTCAGGGTTCACCATCTTGGCTTTCCAGCACCCTGAATCCTCCCCCGCCTCTCCGCCCTTCTCCACCCTCCTCTGACCCTCGACTGTGGACCCTGATAAATCCCTGGAAACTTCAGATGGTGATCCTGCATTTCTTCCATCGCCACACCTTCACGGAGTCTCGCGTCCCCCGCAGCTCCACTGCCTGCTACAGCCTCGTGTCTGCCTGGCGTGTTCTGGCCACGGGCGGCCCCCCTCCACATTGCAGCGTGGGGTGGCCGTTTGTGAATCGTGATACCGCGTTGCCGCAGTCCTCCTTTTCCCCCTTGGAGTTTATTTGATGATTGGTGCCACTTGCAGTACTTCTATAATCCCCTAGATAGAACAACTTTTCAATCAGAGTGAAATATAATATCATTTTATTGCACAGAAGATTAAAACCTTTAGACAGGCAGACACCGCTTCTTTGTATAGAGAAATCGGAAATGAATGTGAATTGCTTGGATTAATGGGACAGAAGACATTGTTAAATAGTTGTGTTGGAGATTAAAAAGTACCAAAAACACGTAGCTGGTAAACTATGCTATATGAGGATATGGCAAGTATAATACAGGCTGACTTGTCACACAGATGTATCATATCATATTTGGCGTACTGGGTTGACCCTGGCTGGGTTCTGGGTGCCTCACCAAAGCTCCTTTGTCATTCTCCTCCTCAGCTGCACAGGGGAGAAAAAATACAATAAAAGTCTCATGGGTTGAGATAAAGACCAGGAGTGGTCACTCACAGATTACCATCATGAGTGAAACACATTTGGTGAAATGAACTGAATTTATTACTAGTTGAATCAGAGGAGGATGAGAAAGTAAACCAAATCTTAAAACACCTTCCCCCTACCCCTCCCTCTTCTCAAGCCTAGTTTTATACCCAATTCTCTACCTCCTCCCTACAGCTGCTCAGTGAGATGGGGAATGGGGGCTGTGATCACCTTATCACACATTGTCTCTGCCACTCCTCACTCTTTCCCCTCTCCAGCATGAGATCTTCTCAGAGGCTTTGGTTCTCCACAAACTGCTGCAATGTGGGTCCCTTCCATGGGCTGCAGTTCTTTCGGAACAGGTTGCTCCAGTGTGGGTCCCCTGAGGGGTCACAAGTCCTGACAGATATCCTGTTCCCGCATGGGATCTTCACTCCCTAGGGCAACAGGTCCTTCCAGCCCTTCTCAAGTTTGGGCTTCTCATGGAATCACAGACTCCTTTGGGCATCTTCCTGCTCCAGTGTAGGGTCTGCAGTGTAGGCTGCAGGTGGATCTCTGCTCCACCATGGACCTCCACAGGCTGCAGGGGCACAGCTGCCTCACCATGGTCTTCACCATGGGCTGCAGAGAAATCTTTGCTCTAGTGCCTGAAGAACCTCTGCTTCTTCACTGACCTTGGTGTCTGCAGAGATGTTTCTCTCAGATATTCTCACTCCTGTCTTTGGCTACAGTTGCTCAGGGGATTTTTACCCTCCTGAAATATTTTATTCCAGAGGCACTACCATCATCAGGGATGGGCTTAGTCTTGGCCAGCACATTTGGCATTGATTCTGTCAGTCATAGGGGAAGCTTTTGACAGCTTCTCACAGAATCCACCCCTGTAGCCCCTCTGCTGCCAAAAACTCACCACACAAACCCAACATGTTTGGTTTACATGCATGACTTCAAAATCAGTTGTGTACTATCTGTAGACAGAATACTCTATAAGTATATATATATATACACATACACATATACATATATATATACATATATATATATAAAGAATTCCTTTAACTATGGGGACCTGCAAAAAACATCTTGAGAAGAGTTAAATCAGTCATTGCTTTCTGACACCTGGGCTTTATTGCATTTGATCTCTGTAGACATTTTTCTGCAACGGTCACCATGGTTATCGCTGGGATTAAGTAGAAGGATCAGGCATTCTGAAATTCAATACATATTTTCTAATACCTGAGTCTCAGTTGCAGATTTTCAATCATTCCTGATGTCCAGCATGTCAATGTCTCCAGGTCAAATTCTATTCTCTGTTACACCAAAGCCAACCCAGAGCTGACCAGAGTAAGTGGGAGCTGAGGCAGAGTGGGTTAGTGTAACATAACTAAACAGAGAAGAGAATCCTCCCTGCTGCCATTAGTGAAAAGGCTCACTTTACTCCTTTTTTGAGCTGGATGGAGAAGTTAATTATGTTTCACATTTTTTTTTCTAGCAGGAAGTTGTAGTTCTCTATGTTGGAATGATAGCTGAGTCAAAAGGGGAAAGGGAGTTTAAAAGGTGACAAATGATGCTATGAAGGACTGTTACTCACTTTGTCAACCTGCCTGAGTAATAACTGCTGTGGATGAGCTGGGTTGGAGGATACATTTTGCTGACAGAATTCCAAAGCAATGATACTAGAAAGAGGGGGGAAAAAGCTCTAAATCATTGGCAGTTTAGCAAGTCTCTCAGGAATTTTTGTTAGAAACTGAAGCTGACTTCCAAATATCTCACATCCTGACTAACCCCAGAGTTAGATCTCAAATATTACAGAGCTCTTTTGGCTCTTTTGTATTCCCAGTACCATAAACCCATCTTTTTAAATCAATGGGTTTAGTGGTAGGATAAAGTCTGCTCACTCTAAATTTAAAGGGCAAGTTCTGAAGCAATGGCTAATTTTCCAGGCATCTGAAGAAGGCAGCTTGCTGGGTCATCAGGTCTCACTGCTGAGAACAGCAACAGATGTGAAGAGAATAATGATCGATGTAGATCTTTCCCAGAAAAAGTATAGCTCAAGTAGCTGTACCATTAAACTGTCAGACTCATTCTGTTTTCTGCCGGTTACTCAGCAAACAGTTGCAAGGGGTGATATACCAGATATAGTCAGTGGTTCATAAGCAGGCTTTTTACATATTGTTTTTGAAACATAATAAGTAAAATAAAGTTTTCTTCATCTGACAGTATTAATGTACTGAGCCTGCTTGGGCTTCATCAATCTAATGTCACAGCAGTTCATAAAGGAATTTTTCTTCATATGAGGGAAATAGCTGTGCTTTATTTTAGGGGGAAAGAAATTATAGATAGAGTAATTACAGAAGAAAACTGATTACATAAAATTCTGATCATTTAGTCTCCATACAAAGGTGCTCATATTGTACCTTGTTTTTCTGTTTAGCCTCTTATAAAGGTGACACATTTTTATAAATTTATTTCTAGATCTGCATCAGATTTTTCTCATGAATAGGATAATATTTTATTCATTCTTATGGAATGATAATACAGTGGAAAAGTCAGCATATGGAAGAAAGGCCTGGAGTGCAACCATCTGTCTTGAGGAAGACTGGCCTTCTAAACCTGTAAGTAATGCATTCCTTGGATGTTATCATAGATTTGTCTTTCAAAATTTAAAACTTCCAGGCGTCTTGAGAAATGCTTAAACTGTCTGAACCTAGAAGCATTGCTCTCTAAGATGTTGAAACAGCAATATCTTCACAAAGCCTGAAGAGCTTAATTTTGTATATGTTGCTCCAATTTTTAATAGATTCATTAAAATGTTACACAAGAATAGTGTGAAACAGAAATTATGAAATCATGCATTACTTTTCAAAGATACCTCTTCTCCTGTGGTATTTGAATAATAGTTGCAGGTCAGCTGGTGAGGACAATGTAATTGATCCATTCTTCTTGGAAATGATCAGCACAGGAGCAATAAAGAAAGTATTCTTGCAAATGCAGTTTGCATGGCATATTGTTTACGGTATATCTTTATTATTATTCCCTTTGTATGAAAAAGGACCATCTACTGGGCATAGTAGATGGCTTGTATTATCAGCTAAAAAGAAATTAATACAACAGTTCAAAATTCTAATTCAAGTTTGAACCCATGAAGGGTGCATAAAACTGTCTGTGATACAATAATAAAATCTCCTGGATTCAAAGTATAAGTTTTTTACTTTCCAGCAAGTGGTTTAAGTGTTATCTTATCATATCATGACACATTCCTTTGGGATTCTAAACTGTACATTTTATATATTTCAGCCTTTTAACGGGTCTTTTACCATTTAATCACAACACAAAATTTAACCATCCTGTATTGAAATGTTTGTGATCGTATTTCAGTTTTATGTGGTGTAGTTTGAACCAGAAAGAACAGAGAAATGATCAGTGAGCTCCAGTGGCTATTTGTGGCTGCAATAAAGCCACTCTAATATTGCACACTTGTACAGTGCATCACTTAATATAAATGTGATCACCTAACAATGAAAAAACACACCAGCAAGATTAACACTTCAGGGAAGGGCAGGGAAAATTATTAGATTCAAGGGGGCACTATTCATGGGGGGAGTTTTCTTGTGCAAACAGATTAACGCCAAGGCATCCTCAAAGGGAAATAACTTTGCACATGAGGAAACACTGCATAGTGCTTGAAATTAAATGATCTACTTCTGTAGAACAGAGCTCACAGTTCCTCTTCATATGAAAGGACTGAAATGATGGCCTCTCTTGCTTCAAATGAAGGTACTTAGTTCCTTCCCTGTTTTTGTTCACAGGAAATTGTGAGTGACATGAGTGCAAAGGATTTATCTTCTCTGGCTACATTGAGGTGATGCAACAAAATTGTCCGGTTTTGTCCTTGATGAATGAAGTTGAAAGTGATTTACTTTCTCTTTTCACCATGAGTATTGTCCAATCAATTTTCTCCAAGACTGGAGGCTTCTAGTAGGTGGAAATCTTTCCTTAGAGAAAACACTGCTTTGACATTTTGTTTTATGTCACTGTGTAATGTAAAACCTAGTTGGCACATTAAACAATAGTGTTGGGAATTAGATTCTACAGCAGAAAATCTACCACCATCTTCCTCCTAAAAAAGGCTTGTCTAAGTGAAAGACAAGTGATGGCCATGCAGAAGAAAATACTATCTGAACACCAAGATAACAAAAAAGAGCTTTGTGTTTTATTGAACGAGGCTTGTGCAAGCCAACCGCTTTTTATGTTCTAATCTATTCTTTTGCTGTATTTTAATTGTGAAATTAGCATTATTAGAATGTGTTCCTTTGTGGAGGTTCGCCAATCCGAACCGGCCGACCCAGAGCCTCGGACGCCAGCTGTCAACGTGGCGCAGCTCCCCAGAGGGAATGCTGCCTGGTCCGAGGACTCTGAGGACGAAGTATAACCTCCCACACCTCACCCCCTGAAAGTTTTCTTTTAGTTTATCGGTTAAAAGTTTCTGTTACCTCGCCTTGTTACCGCCCCAGTTGCCGCCCATGTCCAGAAAGTTCTGTTTCCCTCGTTCCCTCATTGGTTCAATTGTATCCCTCCCCTGGTTGTGTATTATTTGCTGCCCCACTTGCTTATTACTGCTGTACCCAAGCCAATTGGCTCCGCCCCTGCTGATCCACCCCTGGAGACCCCGTTTCCCCCTTTTTAAACCCCCCAACCGTCGAGGCTCGGGGGGCTTTGTGCCTCGTGTGGTCTCGCGACGAGACCCCACATCCACGGACCGCCCGAGAGCCTCCAGGGTGCCCGCTTCCTCGCTTCCCTTTTAATAAAGCACCTTGGACCTCTCACTCTCTGTGCCTCTTTGCCTCTTGGGGACTGGAAACCTCCTCGACTCCCCGTCACCAGACCTGACCCTCTGCCGCAGGGCGGCCGATCTCCCCTGTCCCCATCCGGGGGAATCAGGCAGTGCCCCCGGGGGCCGACTGGACTAGTCCGGAGGGACGGAGCCGGAGCCGAGTGGGCTGAAGGTCGAGCCCAGCTCCTGCAGCACCTGGCGTCCAACGTGCCCCTCCGATCCCTTTCGCCGCCTTGAAGGGCTAGGAGTGAGAGCAGCCAGACACTGAGTGGTAGCACACTTCTTTGGAAGTGGTGCTCCCCACTGCCGGGACAGCTGTCCACCGCTCGCACCAAAAGATCCAGACGCGAGGCAGACGACACAGTCCCGGAGGAGCCCCGAACGAGGACCACCCATCCAGCCTTTTTTTTCAGGTACGGGGCAGTGGGATGGGTCCCCTGGCGTACCTCCTTATTGTTTAGTCTTCTTTTCTGGGTGGGTGGGTGAGTGATCCCCTTTCTGTTAGTTTTGCCTTTCATTTGAAAATGGGGGCAACACTGACAAAAGCTCAGAGAGATTTTTATGTTTCTGTTAAATCTTCCCTAAAAGTAGCGAATTTTTCGTTTTCATCCCCGCTCTTCAAAGATTTTATTAAGTTTATTTTCATCCAATTCCCGGATACCATCCTCGATGATGCCAACTCTCCAGAGTTCTGGCGGAGAGTGAGGAGACGGATGACCTTTTTGAGAGATCAGGGTGACAGGAGCGCCGAAAAATATTTTGGAATCCTGAGTGCCATCTTATATGTTCATCGCCCTGTGAAGAGCTCGGGAACCCCATCTAACCCTTCCCCATCTCCCCGTCCTCCCACTCACCCTGACCCAACACCTGCGAGAGGCAGCTGTGGTGGCTCAGAATGCCAAGAGGCATGGAGTTCCCGCCTGGTCTCCGGCGCCTCCGCAGCCGCTTCTTCCCCAGCCCGGGGGGAAGTCGCGACCCTCCTGGGCACTCCGCGCCCGGTGGACCCTAGCCTTGCTTCCCCAGTTCAATTTTCCCCGGTAGTTTCCCACGCGACCCGCAGCGTTTCCTTTAAATTGCCCGAGGAGCCGTTTTATGGCGGTGGTAGGCACCGCAGCAGTGCCGACCAAACGGCTTCCTCACCCCCCTCTCCCCCTATCCCCCATCCTGCCTTTCCTATGCAGTTTTCGGTTTCCCCGCCAGTTTACCCCTCCCACCCCTCCCCCTGGGCAAACTGTCCATCACCAAGTGGGCCTTCCCCCCTCCTTCGAGCCCTCCGCCCCTGCGCCCAACCCCTTTGTCCCAACCCCTCCCACATCCCCGTATCCTACCCAGCCGCACCTTTTCGTAGATCCCTCCCCGGTCCCTGTGTCGGTAAACCCTCCCTTCGCTCCGCCCCCGTTAACCCCCTCCCCCGAGGTGGGACTCTCCGGTTGCCTTGGTACTCCTTCTGGCGTGTGCCGGAAGGAGGCCATCTTGAGTGGTCCTCCGACCGATCTCGGCTGGAAGGACACCATCTTGAGTGGTCCTCCAGCCGGTCACCAGAAGGAGGCCATCTTGGATGGGTCCTCTGGTCTAGACCGGAAAGAAGCCGTCTTTGATGATCAGGAAGTCCTCCAAAATCCCTTCGCAGCACCGGTTCATGTTTCCTGGGCGGGCAACAACCCACGATGGGAACCCTTTGACCGCGCTGCACTCAAAGACTTAGCCAAGTCTCAGAAGGAGTTTGGACGAGACTCGTCTTATTTTCGGTCCGTCCTGCACGCCTCCTTAACCGGCGTGCCCCTAGTTCCCCAGGACATCAAGTTAATCATGTCGTGTCTCCTGTCTCCCATTGAATACCAGGAGTGGGAAGACGAGTGGAAGCGACATGTGAAGGAACTTAGGACAACTCTTTCAAAGGGCGGTGCGGCAAACAACCTCCCATTCGATTTATTGGTGGGTGAAGGGGACTTCATAAAGCCCCAAATTCAAGCCCGTGACATCCCGCAGGATGTCCTAGCCTCCCTAGCTGGTGCTGCCGAACGGATTTTCCTTGGTATCCCTCCGGTGGATGCCCCAACCACCCCATATTTAGAAATATTTCAAGGAGAGAGTGAATCATTTTCAGCTTTTACCGATCGTCTCAAACGAGCGATCGATTTGCAAGTGCCCGACGCTAAGATCCGACCACAACTTTTAGTCGATGGCGCCATTACACGCACCAACCGTATCTGCAAAGAAATTGTTCTCTCCTTGCCCCATGATCCTCGCCCCACCATCAGCCAGATGGTGAGTGCCTGCAGACGGCTTGCCGCCGTCAAGGCCATGAACAACACGGCAGAGCAAGCACTCGCCATCACGAGGACGAATGCAGTTTGCAATCGCTGCAGCAGAAGAGGGCATTATGCTGCGGACTGTACCACCCCCCTAGAAGACATTCCCCGCTTCTCCCGCACCCCAAAGCCGGTAGCCCGCGCCCAGCACCCTCCCCACTTGATCCTTGCTGAACCTGCCTCCCCTCCACTCCCTCACCCTGCTGGCCAGGGAAACTGAATGCGCAGCACGAGATGCCGGCCTCGTGCTGCCAAAAGCCACCGGCCGGCCCCGACCCCACCGAATTCCAGCCAGCGTGGGTCGTGGAAGACACCTTTATTCCCAGACATGGACATCACATCATTTACCCTAAATGTCATTTTTGTGACCAATTTGTTCTCGCTCTTGCAGACGCGGAAAAAGGACCCCTGGGAATTTCCATCGTCCCTTCATTGATCAGAGTGGATGTCGATGGGTTCTTTCCTCTCCAGGTTGAGGTTGCTGACCCCCCTCTTATCCTTTCTAGAGAGCAAGTCGTTGCGAGAGTTAAGGCCTTCCCGCTCCAAGCTGTCATCATGGACTCGCCGCTCGTTGCCTGGTCTGAAGCGGTGGGTAAGGACAGGCCAATGCTTACTTGTGAGATCTCCCGGAGAGGAGACAACATCTCCCTCTCCGGAATGTTGGATACCGGGGCAGATGTCACGGTCATTTCATCCACGAATTGGCCGTCGGCGTGGGCCAAAGAACCTGTGGCTGGGTCACTCCGCGGTGTAGGAGGATACACTCCCGCGGAGAGAAGCAAAGACCCGGTGAAAATTGAGGGGCCCAAGGGTTGCATTGCCACCGTGCGGCCATTTATCATTTGTTCGGGCTTCAATCTTTGGGGGAGAGACGCCATGTCCCAATGGGGCACCCGGGTCGAATTGGCCTCGATCCGGGATTTTTGATAGGAGTCATTGGAGAGCGCCCGACCCAGGCACTCAATTGGAAGACTGAAAACCCTGTCTGGGTCAATCAGTGGCCCCTTCCGTCACACAAATTAAAGGCGCTTGAAGAGCTTGTGAAGGAACAGCTAGAGAAGGGTCACATCGAGCCTTCTACCAGTCCCTGGAACTCCCCTGTCTTTGTTATCCGAAAAGCAGGGAGTGACAAGTGGAGGCTCCTTCACGACCTCCGCAAAATTAATGAAGTTATAGAGGACATGGGGTCTCTCCAACCTGGATTGCCTTCCCCCTCAATGCTCCCGCGGGACTGGAAGATTGCAGTGGTGGACATCAAAGACTGCTTCTTCCAGATCCCCCTGCACCTGCATGACGCACCCAGGTTCGCGTTTTCAGTGCCGTCTACCAACAGGCACCGCCCAATGCGTCGCTACCACTGGAAGGTGCTCCCCCAGGGGATGAAGAACTCCCCCACCATCTGCCAGTGGTATGTCGACAGCATTCTGTCGCCGGTCAGAGAGCTCGCTGGTGAGTCAATCATCGTCCATTACATGGACGATGTATTGGTCTGTTCCCCCACCGACCAACAACTGAGGCAGACCCTCTCCATGGTTGTGGGGGCCTTGGAGAGCGAGGGTTTTGAAATCCAGCCCTCAAAGGTCCAGGTGACGGCCCCATGGAAATACCTTGGAGCGAAAATAGAGGAGCAAACAATAACACCTATGCCGATCAAAATAATTGCTAATCCATCTAACCTGCAAGAAATGCACCAACTATGTGGTGCCATCAATTGGATTCGGCCCATCATCGGCATCTCCTCGGAAGACCTAGCTCCACTGTTTAACCTCCTGCGCGGAGATCGCGACTTGTTATCACCAAGGACGTTGACCCCGGAAGCGCGGGACTCCATCAGGAAGGTACAGCTTGCGTTGAAAATGCGTCATGCTCACAGATATGACCCTAAATTACCCTTCAATTTGGTTATTCTCAGAAAAATGCCCCATCTGCATGGCCTCATCTTTCAGTGGGATGATGCCCAGAAAGATCCACTCCTCATCATTGAGTGGGTCTTCCTGTCCGTCACCTCACCCAGAGTCCTGGTCACGCCACAGGACAAAACAGCGCAGATCATTAGACGAGCAAGGTCCCGCCTGACCACTCTAGCGGGGCGTGAGTTTGCGTGCATCCACGTCCCATTTGATGTTAAAGAATTCGACTTCATCTATCAAAACAGTGAGGAGATGCAAATTGCTCTTGAAGCGTATCCTGGCCAGGTAGTAACCTGGTACCCAAAACATCGGCTGTTCTATGCCGAGCTCAAAATAGTACTAGGTCAGGTTCAAAGTAGGAAACCCCTCAGTGCCTTGACCCTTTATACAGACGGCTCGGGCAGATCTGGGAAATCGGTAATTGCTTGGAGGAACCCCTCGACTCATGAGTGGGAGAGTGATGTCGAGATTGTTAAAGGGTCCCCTCAAGTGGCCGAGCTCGCAGCCGCCGTGAGGGCATTTGAGTGCTTTCCGGAACCCTTCAATTTAATTACGGATTCGGCCTACGTTGCAGGAATCGTTTCGAGGGCAGAGGACAGTTGGCTGTCTGGCTCCCCCAACCCAAAAATTAATGCCTTGATCATGAGGCTCAAATATGCCATTACCCACCGTGATCAACCCTTTTACATCATGCACGTTCGCTCACACACCGACCTTCCCGGCCCTATCGCTGAAGGGAACTGGATGGCAGACGCGCTCGCTGCGCCAGCGCATGTCGCCAATGTGCCTGACCGATTCCAACAGGCCACGTTGAGCCATGCACTCTTTCACCAAAATGTCCCGGCCTTAAGGCGAATGTTTGAATTAACTGTGGACCAAGCCAAGGCCATTGTGGCAGCCTGTCCCCATTGTCAACCCCTCCAGATAACATCACTGGGATCAGGAATCAATCCCAGAGGGCTTAACAGCGGGGAGCTTTGGCAAACAGATGTTACGCACGTGCCAGAATTCAGTCGTTCCAAATTTGTACACGTGAGCATAGACACCTTTTCAGGTGCAATCTTTGCCACTGCACGTTCGGGAGAAAGAGCGAAGGATGCGATTTCGCATTTCCTGCAGGCCTTCGCTGTCCTTGGAATCCCTAGGGAGGTTAAGACAGACAATGGCCCGTGCTACATCTCGGCGCCATTGAGGAAGTTTTTCCTCCAGTGGGGCATTTCCCATACCACTGGGATTCCCCACTCACCAACGGGTCAGGCCCTGGTGGAAAGGGCTCATCAGTCCCTCAAGAGAGTGCTCCTTCAGCAGCAGGGGGGCCCTGAAACAGAGACCCCGGCAAATCGGCTCGCCAGGGCTCTTTTTACTCTAAATTTTCTCAACTGCTCTGATAGGGAGCCAGACCCCCCGGTGGTTCGCCACTTTTCCAACTCGACACGAGCCAAGCTGAAAGAGCACCCCCTTGTCCTGATCAAGGAACCAGACTCCCTGAAAATCGTGGGCCCCTTTGAGTTAATCACCTGGGGGCAAGGATACGGATGTGTATCCACCCCTGAAGGGCCACGATGGGTCCCCGGCAAGTTTATAAAACCCTTCTTGAAAGCTAGCCCAGCGCCGTCCAAGACCAACAAAAAAGACGTTGCCTCACCACACTGGAGACGAAAGAAGAAGGAGGTTCCTGCTCCGCCACCAGCCTCACCGCGTCGACTCCGGCCGCGTCACCGCCGAAAGTCCCTTTAATTCTGCAGAGCACACCCGGGAATCCCTGAGCCAGCCGTCCCATTCCTTCCCCTCTCTTCCCTATGGCCTTTCCTTCCTCCCTCTCTTCCCTATCCCCATATAATTAATTTGAATTTTCAACTTGTTTTGTTGTCTCCCCACGCAGGAATGGCCTGCATCGCCAGCCTCCTATGTGCACTTCTCATCACGTGTCAAGCAGTCCCAGTGGTCCTCTGGGTGGTCCAGCAGCCACCAATAAATGTGTGGGTGGCACTCGCACGAGCCATGAGCAATGAGCACATGTGTTTGTCAACTGACGCGGTCCGAGATCCGCTGTCATCTGCCCTGGTAGGGGTCCCAGTCCAAGTCGAAGCGTTCCCATCATCCCTCGTAGATCTATGGCATTCGGTAAATGCATTAAAAAAGACTTCTGCTCCTTATATTTACACTTTTACGAAGGACCACCAACTATTTTCTTTCCCTCTTCCTATTCAGAACCCTCTGCTGCTATGGAAAAAGTGGGTCTCTGAAGAGGAAAAGTTGGAAAAGGAGCCCCAAGAATTTCAGTTGATTGGCTCTTTAAAAGCTTTCGCATGTGTACAATTCGATTACCAAACAAAATGGAAATCCAATGAAAAATTATATCAGGGGCCGAGACAGGGCAACCCTCATTATATTGCTGACAATTGGTGTGCCCAAATTGCCCACGTCAAAGCGCCCTCGTCTCCGGATTGGTACTATGAACACCCGATTCAGCTTCCTAAGGGGATTTTTCTTGTGTGTGGAGAATGAGCTTGGGCGGGAGTCCCCTCTCATCTAGTGGGAGGTCCTTGTACTTTTGGGCGTCTGACCCTAGCTTCCCCCAACATGACCCACCTCCCGGTGTGGTCGAACAATTCGATCCCAAAAGTCTCGAATTCGGCCTCAGACTGCAGCACAAATATCTATCATTGGAGCAAAGGCAAACGAATCGCAGTTTCCGTGTTTCTGCCTTGGGCAGCTGCGGCCAAGGCACTTGGAGAGCTCGGAAACCTCGAATGCTGGGTAGAGAAGCAGGCGAGACTTATATCAGATGCCATTGCAGACCTCCTCCGAGATGAGCAAGTGACCAGGCAGGCGACCCTTCAAAATAGGGCGGCCATAGATTTTTTGCTCCTTGCTCACGGCCATGGGTGTCACCAATTCGAGGGGCTATGC
Organism: Entomyzon cyanotis; assembly: GCA_024500445.1. Classification (NCBI taxonomy): domain Eukaryota; kingdom Metazoa; phylum Chordata; class Aves; order Passeriformes; family Meliphagidae; genus Entomyzon; species Entomyzon cyanotis. The sequence continues at coordinate 91,256 of JAKEPQ010000828.1, read as the reverse complement.
TGTTTCAATCTATCCTCCCGAAGTCGCAGCATCCACCAGCGACTCCAGGACATGCAGGCCACGCTAGACAACATACAATTTGAGTCAAGCCGATGGTTTGAAGAAACCAAAGATGGTCTGCACAAGACACTAAACAGCACCATCAGCACTGTAGGAGGATGGGCGCACAGACTCCTCAAGGGCCTGAAACTGCCGGAATGGGGAGCAACACTTCTTAAAGACTGTTTAATTGTTTTGTTCGCTATTGGTTTAGTTGTTGCTGCTTTCGCTTTTATCAAAAGGTTTTTAATTAAACAATTTACCTCTTTATTTAATAAAGAAGGGGGAGGTGTGGAGGTTCGCCAATCTGAACCGGCCGACCCAGAGCCTCGGACGCCAGCTGTCAACGTGGCGCAGCTCCCCAGAGGGAATGCTGCCTGGTCCGAGGACTCTGAGGACGAAGTATAACCTCCCACACCTCACCCCCTGAAAGTTTTCTTTTAGTTTATCGGTTAAAAGTTTCTGTTACCTCGCCTTGTTACCGCCCCAGTTGCCGCCCATGTCCAGAAAGTTCTGTTTCCCTCGTTCCCTCATTGGTTCAATTGTATCCCTCCCCTGGTTGTGTATTATTTGCTGCCCCGCTTGCTTATTACTGCTGTACCCAAGCCAATTGGCTCCGCCCCTGCTGATCCACCCCTGGAGACCCCGTTTCCCCCTTTTTAAACCCCCCAACCGTCGAGGCTCGGGGGGTTTGTGCCTCGTGTGGTCTCGCGACGAGACCCCACATCCACGGACCGCCCGAGAGCCTCCAGGGTGCCCGCTTCCTCGCTTCCCTTTTAATAAAGCACCTTGGACCTCTCACTCTCTGTGCCTCTTTGCCTCTTGGGGACTGGAAACCTCCTCGACTCCCCGTCACCAGACCTGACCCTCTGCCGCAGGGCGGCCGATCTCCCCTGTCCCCATCCGGGGGAATCAGGCAGTGCCCCCGGGGGCCGACTGGACTAGTCCGGAGGGACGGAGCCGGAGCCGAGTGGGCTGAAGGTCGAGCCCAGCTCCTGCAGCATTCCTTGACTCTGATGTTATTTCCTTTTTGAGAAACTTGGCTTTTGTGAAAATTTTCCATGGAATTTCATTTCTTATAAATTCACCTTCCACAGAATGGCTTGGATCATGGATTGGACTAATGTGAAGTTAAAAATTAATTCATGGGTAATACACATCCTGAGACAGAGTTTTGATAAACACTTTCCATGATTGCTTGATGTGGAATGAAACCCTGTTTATTTTCTGATATTATTTTCCTATATTACGAGCATTAGCCATGTAATTCCATCTGTGAAATAAAAATAGATTTTATATTTATGTATACAGCAATTTGCATTTAAAATTAATCTTGTGCATCACCCCTGCAGAGATTCTTGACCCAGCATATGAACCTTATCATCTCAACAGCCTTATACTATCAAAACTTTTATGTACATAGTACACTGTAATGCTTCTGTTAATGTAGTTTTATGAAAAGTTTTCTGTTGGATGTGTTCCTCCATTATAAATCAAGTTTTTCATGCAAATGTAACTATTTCCACAATGGTTTTCTCAAGAAAAGACTGCTAAATAGAAGTTCTTGTCAAAGCGGAAACTCTGCAGTTGTTCCTTTGCACTCTTCTCTTCAAAGTACAGGCATTCACAAATGTATTTGTAAAGGCACCTCTCTCTCTCCAGTAAAACACCATCTACTAGCTATGGGAATTACCCTTCCTTACAGGCAATTATTTAAGGCTCAAAGTCATCCTCCAGTAGTACATATGCTATGTGAATATTCTGAGTTGTCTCATATTTCACAAACCTTCCTTCATTTTTCCTTCCCCCTCTTTGCCTCCACCACCATAAAAGTCCCATATTAAGACAAGAAACATTCACTGAAGAACTTCTTTGAAAAATGTATTTTATTTGGATGTATAGAGGAGAAAGTTGAGAAACTTTATTTTAATTGAAGAATAAAAGACTTCGTGGATTGCTCTGGTTGTTCTGCTTTCTCCTGAGCACACAAGGTAGCTGAGGTCTATGTGCATATATTTCTAGGGGTTATCAAGGAATAACAGAGCCCAGAGACAGCTCAAACAATTTCAGTGGAAGGGTGTGCAGCTCAAACAATTTCAGTGGAAGGGTGTGCTTAAAACATGGCCAAGGAAAGGCAATCAACTCCATATGAAGTGAAAGTCTCCTGCCTCTATTCCACCTTACACAGCATTAGGAATGAATGAAATAAATCAACTTTTAAAATTGAATAACAATAATAATTTCTGTTTTACGAAGCTGATCCACATTTTTTGAAACTGGAATGAACTGGACATCAGGATTAATTATTCTGACATAAATCACATTACTCCTTACAATTGCTTCATGCTCTGCATTTTCTGTAGACATTATGCAGCTGCTTTGTTTTTTCTGTTGTGTTGGGGTGGAAAGTGTTCATGTTTTATTCTGAAAAGTGAAATAATTTTCTTTTTTCTCTCCTAAATCAGTTGTCTCATTCCACAATCTTTCCAATAAGAGCATCAAATGCTTAAAAATAAAAATTAACAAGGACTGCAAAAGTAAGTCTTCTGAGTAAGCCATGTTGCTGCTGCTCTAATTCCACCTTTTTCACTCTTTTGCAGTTGCATTTGTGTTCATGCATATGATCACATGAATGAGACTCAGTAAATTGTGCATTGCTCCCTGTGTAAATCCTAAATAACCATTCTTATTTCCTTTGGAGCAGTTATGAGTTCATACCTACTAAGTCAAAACCATTCTTAGATCCAGTTCTGAGGAATGTCCCCTGCAGATAGATGGTCCCTCTGAAGATTAAGAGAAACCTAATTAATAAAAGAAGATTAAGAATTAGAAAATTATTTTGTAGCCCACTCTTTCACGTCCCACTGAAAATTAGAATATTCTGGTTATAGGTTTCATACATCATCATTTTTACTGAGCAAGACTGTGATCGTTTCACTCGGTTTAATTTTATTCTCTTCAAGGTAAACTATCCACGTTCCTTTGACGTTTTCCCTGGGGGAACCTCAAAATTAGTGGTCCGACTGACAGCTGATAGAATAAATCTGTGCCATCAACACATCAAGACGCAGTGGTGGTCACACTATGAAAGGAAAAGCAAAATTTATAGGTATACAGGTATCCCATGTTGGAGGAAGTCCCCTCATTTGTCTCCACACCCTGCGGTGTTGCTATGGCTTTAGTCTAAGTCAGCAAAAAAGTTGTGGTAAAAAATCAAGAAGGCCCATCTGTACCTCCACATCTATCTCATTTTGGGAGGTACCAGCATCAATTTAAGGTATACTGGTGGCTAAAGTATGGTGCTGAGTTGTGGCAAACCTCAGTAAGCTATTGTGTTGGTTTGAAAACAAACCAGTGGGAGATCACAAGTCCAGATTGAAATTAAAAATAAGTGAAATAATACAAGGAAAAGCACTGACAAAGTCAGATACAAACTGACACCCGGTTAGGGTGGTGGTAGCAGTCCAACTGAAGTAGCTCAGTTCAAGCGGTGATCCTGTGAAGGTCTGGTCTCCAGCTGAAGGTCCAGTGGTAGCTTGATGTATCACGGTCCGGGAGGGCTGCACAGGCCGGCTCCCCCAGACCGGGGTCCCTGGTCCGTGTTATTCCACCGGATCTGGGGCGGGCGGCCCCCGAGGTTCTGCGGCATGGCGTGAGTCTTCCAACCACGTCAATTCAAGCAGGAATATAGTGATGCTAGGAAAGAACTGGACTCCATCTCTGTTCTGGCAGGGACGTTTATTTGGGGTAACGGGGAAAAGGGGTGCAGGGAAGGAGAAGGGGGAAGGGAGACAGGGCAGGGAGGAGATGCTAGCAGCTCGGAGATGGAAGACCTCGAGCTGATCCAGGCTCTGCCTTTTAAAGGGAAGGAGAGGGGGCAGGGGCTGGCTCTCTCTGAGCCAGTCCCAGGAGGACAAAGGGAAGATTGGCAGGAGGGTACACACCAATAGGTTTTGAGGTACAGCAGAGCATATTTTAAAATGAACCAATGGTACACCGAGTGGGGAAACAAAGGGAGCACGTGGAATCCTAAAACCACACATTGCTACAGTAGCTCTTGTCCTCTGGGAACCCAGTAGACAGGGCTAGCTCAGGCAGTTCCAAGGCCAGGTTATATCCAGGTAGGAACACCTGGCTCCTCCCTCCTGGGCAGAGCATCCCACAATGGGATGAGATAAGTCCATGAGTCACACGGTGGGTCCCTGATGGCCCATTGTCTGTCATGCGGGGGTGGGTCATTAGCAGGTGATAGCAGCTAACGGCCCACAGCTGGTGGTAATAGAATACTTAAATACATCTATATTGCAACCTAGGACAGCTATTTAGCAAAAGGACTGCAACCACTCCTCCCCACGGGCATGAGGAGTTCCCTGACTGCAGCTACAGCATCATCTAGTCAGAAAATGCAATTGTTGTGAAATAAAATTTCTGGTTTCTGAGAAGTATAACACATGCAATCCTCTTTCCCAGATTACATAGTTAAAGTGAGGTTTTAGTAGTTAAATAGAGGTTTTATTGTCTGTTCAAATATGCATTAGCTGGATGTTTTATTCTCTCCCCCACATGCTTGTTCTTGGAAGAGAAAAAATCAGTCATCTGCTTTGTGTGGATGGACTTCATAGAAACTGAGAAATAGAGTAAAGAGCTTCTGGCAAATTTAGAATGGAGATAATAATGTTTTATTAGTCTCTGAACCTGTGGAAATTAATGTAGTTTGGAAGGGCAGACAGGAGATAATTCGTTTCCAAATGCTCTATTTTTCCATGTTTTATGCTCTATCCTTCGAAAAAAGTATTGAGTGGTCTCTGGTATTTTATAAAATTAAAGTTATTTTGAATTTAGGTCCTGAACTTTCATTCTAATCCACTTTATTTCAAGAAAAATAGAAGAGCTGTGTAGTTTTGCATCTTATATTAACTTTTTTAACCTGGAAAAATATCTTCATTAAAAGAAATCTTTCTCTTATTATTATTCATTCTCTATATTATCTGTCAGTGACTGACCCTCTTGGGTAATGTCTAAGGAGGTGAAGGTTGCTGTTTTCTTCTTTTTTATAGAATTAATTGGTTTATCAAAGCTCCAAGAGATTTGACCTATTGTTTGCCCCCTTTCCTGTGAATTTAACACATTGCAGTCATTCCAACAATGAAGAAATAAAATTCTCTTAGATTCTTTCAAATAGCTGATAAACTAACTAATTCATCATCATAATTAAGAAGGTACAAATGAACATTTTATAGATTTTTACTATTATTTTATACTACTTGTTGAATTTCTTTCAAGGGTTGTAAGAAGGTATTTTATCAAAATCTTGTAGGAGAGATTTTGATTGGTTGTTTGCAATTAAGAAAAGTAAGAATCTGAATAGGCAAATAAATATAATCAAAATGAAAAGTTGAAGATAAAGTGACTGAGACTAAACTATATTTGTGGTAAAACTTGATCAGTGCTGTCGCTGTTGAGCGGCTAGCTGAGGACTGACCCAAGTTCTCAGACAAGCGAAGAGAGGAGAAAAGGAACTTTATTGTTTTGAATTCCATATATATAGAGTCTACAGAAGTGCCCCAGATTGGTCAGCCCGAGACCTCCCCCTAGGCACAATTGGCCAAGCCCGAACTCACTCAATCCGGAGAAACTGTTTGCAAAACATCCAAACTTTATCTTGTTTATGAAATATAGCAAAATGTTCCCATGGGAAGAACCTGTGCTAGCCACAGCTCCCCCTTTTTGTTTAAGATCAGAAGGCATTGCTTGTGAGCCCCAGTGGATCAGCATGAAGGATCTGTTTGGTAATGGCCAGTTACCAAACAGAGCCTGGTCAAAACTCAAGAAGGAGTCTGTCCGGAGGTGGCCAGCCACCGAACAGAGCCCGAACCAGATGCTGATTAAGGTGGTCCAAGAGGCCCCTTGCAATACCCTAGATAGAGTATATATAAAACTAAATCTACATATAAATCTGTAATTCAACAAAACATGCTTTCAAAGTCCTTGCTTTCTGACTCCATAAATGAGCTTCAGTCTCTGCTTGTGGATGGACCGGCTTCTTGGTCATCATCAGAAGGATCGCTCGGTTGGTGTTCGGCATCCTGGTTGTCATTTTGAGGTTGCTGGTTCTGTCTTGGGAGCCGCAGATCAGGGCGGACGCACTTTGCAGGCAGCCATCGTACCCCAGTATCTGTGGAGACGCAAGCATACCCTCGACCCCAAGCAATAAGCTCATGTGGGCCTTCCCAGGTGTTAGTAAGTAGGTTCCGTACCCATACCTTCGCCCGGGGCAAACGCAACTCGCCCGAAGACTGCAATGAGAGAAAATGGTTCAAAATCACAGGATTATTCGAATTTGGTGGCACTGTAAGGTGATTGATTGTGTACAAAGCTTTTTCCAATCGACTCTGTGGTGTTTCCCCATGCATTCCCCCTCTTTGCCTTTCCAAGACACGCTTCAGAGTACTGTGAGCGCGTTCCACAATGGCTTGGCCAGTAGGAGAATGCGGAATACCGAACGTGTGGTCTACACCCCATAGGTGTAAGAACTGCCGCGTCTTCTGTGAGGCGTAGGCAGGACCATTGTCGGTTTTCACAGTGGCTGGCACCCCCAGGACCGAGAAGGCTAATTTCCAATGGGCAATGGCATCACGACTTTTCTCTCCAGTATGGGCAGTCGCCCACATAGCTGAAGAGAAAGTGTCAACAGACACATGCACATACTTGACTCGGCCAAATTCTGGAATGTGTGTCACATCCGTCTGCCACAGCTGCAAGGCCTTTAGACCTCTGGGGTTCACCCCCGATGGCAGAGGAGCAGCGAGTCCGTGGCAGTCAGCACAAGCACTGACAATGTCACGAGCCTCAGTTGGCATCAATTGAAACTGCTTCTGCAGGGTATGTGCACTTTGATGAAAGAAACTGTGCGATGCCTTGGCTTGTGCGATTTTGTCAGGCTGAGGTGCCACCCATGCAGGGTTGGCTAACATGTCAGCCCTGGCATTGCCTTCTGTTATAAAGCCTGGTAAATTGGTGTGGCTTCGAATGTGCAGAATATAATATGGATGCATTCGAGCCTGAATCGCCTTCCACAGGGTTCGCAATAGCGAAAACAGAGTCGCATTATTGACTTCTTTTAGAAGTGAACAATCCAAACGTTTGGTTATGTCTGCTACATAGGCAGAATCAGTGACCAGATTCAAAGGCACCTGAGAGAACCGCTGAAAAGCCATGGCAACTGCTTTCAATTCAACCAGTTGAGCAGAGCCTGTCTCGTGGCCTTTCAGCACCTGCCACTCAGATCCTTCCTTCCAGGTAACAATGGCCTTTCCTGTTTTCCCAGAACCATCCGTAAAGACGGTGGGTCCGTGAACTGGCACCCGGCTGTTCTTTGGCCGCAACATGAGATTGACTGAATTTGCCAGCTGCAACAATTTGTGACCGGGCAGATGATAAGCAATCTGCCCTGAGAAATTTTGCAGTGCACTTTGCAAAGGAGCGCTATTAGCAAGACTCCATTCGAAATTGTCCCGTGATATCGGAACAACAATCGTTGCAGGATCAGCTGCCATCAATTGTAAACACCGATACCGGCATTTAATTATCAGGCAGGCTATCAATTCGAACAATGTGGGTGCTGTCTTTTTTGGCTGATGGGGCAAAAAGACCCATTCCAGGATGTGCAAAGGATCATCCCATTGTTTGTTCCACTGGCCAATGATACCTGTAGGATGGAGGTCTGGAGCAGTAATGAAAACAGTGATATCAGTAGAGGGATCTACTCGATAAACCTGATGAGCAGAAACAGCTTGCTGCACTTCGTTCAGCACTCGTCGCGCCTCGGGAGTCAATTGTCGAGGCGAGTTTAGGTCAGAGTCCCCTTTCAAAATATCAAAAAGTGGGGAAAGTTGCGCATTGGTCAGTCCCAAATACGGACGTAACCAGTTGATGATGCCTAGCAACTTTTGGGCATCATTTAGAGTCTTAATAGTGTCTGAGAACTGCACCTCTTGATGCTGTATGGTTCGATCCAAAATTTTGACTCCCAAATATTTCCAAGGAGGCTGTTGTTGAACCTTTTCCGGAGCAACCTGCAACCCATAGGAGTGCAAGGCATCGAGCAGTCGAGGCTGTAACCTCCGCAACTCATCCTGGGTGGCTGCTGCCACCAGGATATCGTCCATATAATGGTAGCAGAGTGCCTCAGGAAACTGCTCACGGATTCCGGACGAGGCCTGCGCGACATACCATTGACAGATAGTCGGGCTATTTTTCATGCCCTGAGGTAACACTTTCCATTGAAATCGCTTTACAGGCTCCGCATTGTTAATTGCAGGCACAGTAAAGGCAAACTTTGGTCTGTCATTGGGGTGCAAAGGGATTGTAAAAAAGCAATCCTTCAAATCAACGATCAAGATTTCCCACTCCGTGGGAATCATCGTGGGTGAAGGCATGCCAGGCTGTAAACTCCCCATACTTTCCATCACTGCATTGACTTTCCAGAGATCTTGCAACAGTCTCCATTTCCCCGATTTTTTCTTAATCACGAAAACTGGGGTGTTCCAGGGACTGGTAGAAGGCTCAATGTGTCCCTGTTTCAGTTGCTCCTGAACCAGCTGACAAAGGGCGACTAATTTGTTTTTCGGCAAGGGCCACTGTGGTTCCCATATTGGTGTTTTTGTCAGCCATCGTAAAGACAGCGTGGAATATGGTGCGCCCTTGCACACAGTGACCCCTATCAAAAATTTGTCATGATCCGCACCCCCAAGCTGCCAACACGTCCCGTCCCCAGAGGTTCACTGGAGCTGGAGTGACATAAGGCCGAATGGAGGCCGTGTGTCCCTCTGGATCCTTCACCAACACAGGTCGCTTACTCAACCGACTCTGTGTTGTGCCCCCCAACCCCGCGATATTCAGTCCCACCGGGCCACAAAGGCCACGTAGGAGGCCACGAAGCGGCGGAAAGGATCGTCGCATCAGCACCTGTATCGATCAAACCTCGGACTCGAACTCGATGTGGACGCGCTTTCGGCATGATGAGGGTACATGTCATCTGTGGTGACTCATTGGAGATAGATGCAGCCCAGTAGACCTGCGGAAGTCCTGGCAGTTCAGTGCCGTCACCTCCGCCAGCTTGCTGGTCTACCCTGGGAACGGAAGACTTACAAGGCAACAAGTGAGCAAGGCAAGTGTGCGCAGGAATGGTGACAGGAGGATCAGGAGTGGAAACCGTAGCATGAATTTGGCCCTCGAAACCAGCATCTATGAACTCTGGAAGAACCAGGATTCCTTGGCTAGTGGCCTCAGGCCCTGCCGTGAGCAGTGCACCAGTCCCCTGATCCAGGGAACCGTCCACCTCCAAGGGAATCCTGTGGGCATCGTCAGATTCTAAGACAACTGTTGCTGCGGTGTAGGCATCGATCCGGGCTGAGCCTTTGGTGCCTCCTCCACATTGACCGGGTAAGCCTGAGCCACCACCCTGTTCTGGGGGAACTGTTGTGATGGGGGGCAAATCCCCCTTTTGCACCCCTCTTCACGTTTCCCGACAGGGGTCGACCATCTACATGGTACTGTGACCTGCAGTAGTCTGAAGTGTGACCTGGCCTACCACACCTCTTACACTGAGGAGTCTCGGTCCCTGAATTTCCCTTCTTCCCAGAAGTATCTTTCTGTTTAGATTTGACCCGTTTCCGTTTGTTCCCAGATTTGGGCTGTTTTTTATCCTGATCAGTGGGTCCCTGATCTGAGGACAAAAACGCAGCCAAGGCGACTTTTCCCTGATTTTCTGACTGCACCCTGGTGCAAGCTCGCATCATCTCCTGCACAGAAGGATCCCCCGGTAGGGCATTGATGATCCTTCTACATTCGTCATTGGCATTGTCTCTTGCCAAATGTTTCATCAGGATCTGTCTCGTGGACGAATCCTCAACCTGCTTTTCTAAAGCTGCTGCCAGCTTTTCAAGAAATGACATGTAAAGTTCGGATTGCCCCTGCCGTATCTGTGTATACCGTGTTTGCGGGGCAACCATCTCAATAGTTTTCAAAATGGCTCCCATACCGAGCTGTTGGGCTTGCTCCAGGATCCGAGGATCCCAGGCAGCCTGAACGTTGGGGTTAGAATAAGGTCCCTTACCCATGAGGACCTCAGCCCCAATCAAGCGCCTAGGATCCTCGGCAGGCAAGGATGCATTCCTCCTCACCTGTTCCTCAACCATCGCTTTCCAATTGTCCTCAAAGGCGTTGTACTGCATGGGGTGAAACAGCACCTGAGCGAGGTACATAATATCAAAAGGAGCAAGCAAATCACTATTTATCACTCTAAGAAGTTGCATCACCACAGGAGAAGACAAACCAAATGTCGCCACTTTGGTTGCCAAATCGTTTGTGACGCGCCATGCGATGGTGGAGTGGCTGTTCCTCGTGTCCATGGCATCTGGCCCAGGCACATACACAGGAAAAGCCTGAACGTCCCCTTGCGGGAAGCCACCACCATCTGAACCTGCCACAGCAGATTCACACCCCTCTCTCTGTTTGGGCACCCCAATCTTCCCTACAAGGTCCCAGTCCCCTGCCTCCAGGGCACCCTTCTTGACTGATTCCCAGAACTGCAGGGAGTCACGCGGGCGAAAAGGCCCTACGCCAGTGCGGCGTCTCCAAGGGTTAGCCAGGACCCAATGCCCTCTCTTTTTCGTCGCCCGCGCGAACCCCCGCCCAGGAGGAAGAATGCCGTCCTCATCACTGCCGGAGTCGTCCGAGCAGGGCTTGCAACCAGCACTCCCCATCACATAGGACGGAGACTGACCGGAGGCAGCGCCCGCGCTAAGAAACTGCGCGGCGACCGGGACGGGGGAGGGGCAGGAAGACGGCGGCGACACCAGCGCGTCGCCAGGCGCGCCCGCCAAGCCCGCCGGCACAGCGCCAGCACGCCGCGCCAGAGCTTCACTTGTCACAGAACCCGGCAGAGGAACCGGCACCTGCCCAGGGCCAAAGCGGCCCCGCGCCGCCGGCACCACGCCGGCCGCCGGGCCGCCAGGAAGTCCAGACCCCATCCGGGGACCCGGGGGACGGACTCCCGGGCCAGCCCCACACGGACCGTGGGGCCTGCAGGAACAGACCTCCATCCGCTGCCGAATCGCAGCCACCTCGGCCAGTAAATCATGAAAAAATGAAAGCGGAGGAAAACCCGCCGCGCCCGGCACGGACGCCGCGTCCGCCGGGCCACAGGGAAGCCGGGCCGGCCCCGCACCCGCGGGAACGCCAGGCAAAGCCCCCGCCGCGGAAGCACCGCCCGCCGGCGACTCCCCTTCCGGCCCCACGACCGCCCCGGAATCGGCCGCACCCGCGGCCACTGCGGCCAGGGGCCGCGCCGCCGCTGCGCCCGCCGGGCTCGGCAAAACGCCGGCCTCTCCCGAGCCAGCCGCCGCCCGCGCGGAAACCCCCGCGTCGGCCGAAACCACCGGCAGACCCGGAACCGGGACCTCCGCAGCATCCCCCACCCCCACACCGTCAGCCCCCGCCGCGCATCCCGGCTGCCCACGGGGGAGGGGCAGCCCGGCGCCATTCCGCAGGGGAGGGGGGGGTTCTGAGGCTGCGCACTCCGCGGCGGCAAAGGTGGGGGGACCTGCGCGGCGGCCGCGGCAGAGCCGACCCGCGGTCCTCCATTCTTCAGCAACCCGGCCAGCTGCTCCGTCGGGTGGACATAAGTGCGCTTAGGTAGATCAGCTGGAGAAACATACTGAGGCCCCGCGGCTGCATTCGCCGCCAGGGACGGGACGTCAGAGTCCGTCTGGGCCGGCGCGTCCTTCACGCTCCGCCCCACGGTCGAGAGCAGGGGCCCCACGTCCGTACAAGCCCAGAGCTGCGAATCATAGAACGCCTGCCCTTCCAAAGCGTCCCAAATGTCTCTCCAAACCCCATGGAAGCGGATCGTAGAGCCGTCTCCCCGCATCCACTCCATGGCCAAAGCGCGGCCGACCACGAACCAAAACTCACAGTCCAGCGCCACATCCCAAACGGCCCGGGACACGTGGCCTGCGACCCATTCCAACAAGGCCCGAGTGACCCGCGGCGACTGATCGGACGCGGGGTCATCCTCAGAGACCTCCAGAAAAGCCCGCAAGAGCCCATCCGCAGGAACGGGGAGGTCCATGTCCGAATCAGAATCAGCCATGCCTCAGGGCAGGCAGAGGGGGGATCCGGGCCCGGGGGCAAGACTGCCGCGTACCTGCAACTGCGCGCAGCACACGTCGGTGGTCACCAGATGTCGCTGTTGAGCGGCTAGCTGAGGAATGACCCAAGTTCTCAGACAAGCGAAGAGAGGAGAAAAGGAACTTTATTGTTTTGAATTCCATATATATAGAGTCTACAGAAGTGCCCCAGATTGGTCAGCCCGAGACCTCCCCCTAGGCACAATTGGCCAAGCCCGAACTCACTCAATCCGGAGAAACTGTTTGCAAAACATCCAAACTTTATCTTGTTTATGAAATATAGCAAAATGTTCCCACGGGAAGAACCTGTGCTAGCCACACAGTGCTATTGATATTCTTAAAGAAAAAAATAGTAAAATTATTCTTATATTATGTAATATTTGCTAGCACAGGTATATAAATTATTTACCATATACATAAGTAGAGTATTTTTTTACATTTCTTTTATTCTTATTTTAAAAATGCTTTTTTTCCTATTTTTTGTTTTAACACATTTGATATCATCATACCAAAACAGATGTTTCTGCATTTCCATCCAAACTAAATTAGATCTGTCAATGATTCAAACCAGTAGTACCAAAAGCTGCATTTTGAGATGAGAGTTGACATAGAGCTTTCAATTGAGCTGTGCCTGAAAAGAACTACAAGAGTCATAGAATTGCAGAAGGGTTGGGTTGATGGAGACCTTAAAGAACATCTACTTCCAAACCCCTCTTTTCTCATCTTGAATACCTTTTGGTTCTGTTTAGGTGAAGAATAGACAGATATATAAGGATTTCTCTAGCTCTTTGTCCTTTACTTGACCTCAACTAGACTCTCACTTTCTTCCTCATTGCTATATTATTTTTTTCCTTTCTCTTGTCTTGGTGACCAAAAGTAGATATTTTCATATAGGATGACAGTAAGTCATTATGAATTTTTTAATAGTAATACACTGCAAATAGAATCAGGAGTCTGTTATGCTAAACTTAATTCTCATAAATTCTTATGGTCTTTATTTCAAAACAAGGAAAGGCTGTCCAAGGTCTGGCTACATTTGTTTCTCTGCAATACAGTTGACTTTTGTTATATAATTTTTCAGGTTTGTCCAATGACTTTCAGATGCTAAAAATAATAAATTTTTGAAAACTTTCACAAAACTGTGAAAATGCTATCGACCTTCTCTGAAAGAAATTCCAAAAGAAGGATTTTATATCTCTTTCATCCATAATTTTTATTCTGTTTTGACATTATTTTTAAAAATTTATTAATTTCATTATCGTATCCAAGTTATTCACAGTAGTCCATAAAAAGTAACCAGTTTGTTAAACTTTTCACTGCAACTCTGATCTGCAGAGAAGTACTTTTCTTCCTGCTCTTTTACTGGAGGAGGCAGTGAAATTGTATGATAAGGACAGGAAAGCCATCCTGCTCAAAGACTCTCCCCGCTATATATCAGAACTTGTTTTATCTACAGGCCTTTCAAAAGCTATATTAGGTGTCGTAAGGGAAAAATGACATTTTATGCATCCTGTTTTACCTATTTCTCTTTAGCTCTGTCAGCTGAATAAACTAAAGCTAGTGCAACAGTTTAATCTCAATCAGATTGTGAATGTCAAATGATCTGCTTAAAAAAAAATAAAAGTAATTATAATTGAAAAATCTACTGATATTAATAGGGTGAGACTTTACTAACATATTGTAATCTGTATCTGACCTTTCTCATTACTTTGAATTTTTCTCCTAAAACTAACAAGGCAGATATAGCAGTATTTTAAATTCATGTTTTGAGTTTTAAGACTGTCATATAAAAGCTAGTGTAATTTTATATATTTTATTTTATAGCTAATCAAGAAAGCTTTAAGAATTTCCCACTACATCACTTAATTCAGTCTTTAACGTAGAGTAAATTTCATCCTGATTTCTCAGACTTTTTTCATTTGCGCTCTTCATTCCTGATTCTTTAATGCCACTGTGTTGTTTATTCTTTAAAAACACTCTTTAGCTTCTTAGGCTTGTTTAAACCAATGTCTGATCTAGAGACTGCAACTAAGAACAGATATCAGCTTGCAGAGACATAGTGGCCCATGCTGTGTATTACCCTTTCTATAGAAATTTTACTCCTGAGGACTAGCGCTAGGAATTCTGCACTGTGTAAAAACTTAACTGGAACTTAGCAAAGATCCTTAGTATATAAAACAAGAATTGAGAAAGAATCTGCCTTTGTTTAAAGCACAATTTTGTTGTATTAAAACCATACTGTGTTTAGAGCACAAAAGAAGAAAGATTTAGTGTTGCAATTGGTAACATACTGCAGCATTTTAAATCCTTATTGCACTATGTAATTTTTTTCTCTGTGTGTGTGTGTGAATTTCTGTGGGTTTATTTTCCATCTATGGGTAAATATGTTTAACACATTTTTCCCAGTTCTGTAAAGTTAGTGTCTGATCAACTAACATCTTTGTTAGTTCCTTTGCAGTACTTCATTGCAAGCAATTTTCCCTAGAATTTGATTAATTTTTTAATTTCTTCCTGTATCATCTGAAAGTTTTCATCACCCTTTAAAAACCCAAGGGTCAGAATAAGATATTTCGCAATTAGACATTTCTGCCTTTTGCAATTAGACATTTCTACTTTTCACAAAATTCTATCTACAGAATTAAATCTGTCTCACTCAGAACCTCCCTGATTTACACAAGGTTTGTATTAGAACATTTTAGTTACTGTATTGCCTGGGATTTACAGCTTTCTTTCCAAACAGAGCACAAAATCTATTCAAGGTGACTTCTTCCTAGGATAGAGATGGCGGTAAGAAATGGATTAACTGGATTTTGCCTTTCAGTTATGTGATCATGCTTCAGTTATGTAATAATACAGTTTGTTTGACTTGAATAACTGTATCATACTGACTATGTAGTATGACTTTCTGTCCTTATTTTTCACCTCAGACAGCCTGTATTTTTTCAGTTATGTACATGTTCAAGTCCTAGTGTAGCATAAGTTTAGAATAAGAACTCTGTACTAAATTGAGTTCCAAAATTATAATACAGCAAACTATTTTCATGATTTAGACTTGTAACCCAGCGCAACATGAAATCAGAACTGTTGAATACATTATTAATTCCTTAGAAAGCATATATTGATTATCATTAACTATGTTCCTATGCTTTATTATATTGCTTTTTCCTTTTTTTTATATCTTCAATTCTATTTGTGGCCTGCCCTGTGAGTGCTCAAACTGTTCAGAGTCTGTAAAGAGGAGGATATATTAATTCTGAGGTTTTGACTATGATAGGTTGTCTTCAGGATGCTCCTGATATCAGCTTGAGGAAATCCCTTTGCAAGGTCTGGAAGGATTGCATAAAACAAACAGTAAATACAGCTGGTTTGGAGGGACTCTGCTGTGTATCAATAACCAATACAAGTTAAACATGAGTTTAACTTGTATTGGTTGATGAGTTAAATATGTATCACTGTCAGGTATTTGTACTTGCCTCAGTTAATAGAGAATAGGAAACCATTAATCATCTTCATATGAAAAAAGGTGAAAAAAAATCTGTGGAATGTTATTTCTGTCCTGAAATATTAATATGTAGCAGTATTAGCATTTTAGCTTCTGTCTGTAATAAAGGTCTGCTCTGTTTCTAAGTTTTTTTTTCTTTGCTGTCCTCTGAATGGCCATGCAGAGTTGTTTTTTTTTCTATTGGATACTATTACCTTTACTTATTTTTTGTTTCTGTATAACTTTAATCAACTTTTTCCATTATCCAATCTAACTTTGATATTTTTCACCCTGAATTAATAAATTTTTAATAACAGTATAAAAATATTAAAATATTTGCAGACATCTCTGGGGTTTTTATTTTTAATATAAAATTGGTTCCTTATTTACCATTGATTCCTGTTCCTAGCACAGAGATTGATTTTGTTAATAATAAGATGCAAGATAAAATATATATAGTTAGTCAAAAAATGTAGACGATCAAGTGTAGCAATGTGGGTTTTTAGGATTCCATGTGCTTCCATTGTTTCCCTGCTCTGTATGCCATTGGTTCATTTTAAAATATGAACTCTGCTGTACCTGAAAACCTATTGGTGTGTTCCCCCTGTCAATTCTCCCCCTCCATCTCCCGGGACTGGCTCCAGGGAGAAAAATCCTGCCCCTTCTCTTCCCCTTATAAGCCCGTGTCTGTATCAGAGAGAGGTCTTCCATCTCTGAGCTGCTAGCATCTGCTACCTGCCCTGTCTCCCTTCCCCCTTCTCCTTCCCTGCACCCCTTTTCCCCATACCCCAAATAAACCTCCCTAGCAGAACAGAGATGGAGTCCTGTTCGTTTCTTCGCCTCACCACATTTCCTGTTAGAATTTCTGTGGTTGGGTGACCCCTGCCACGCCACGGGACCCCAGGGGCCGCCCGCTCCAGATCCGGTGGAATTATGAGGACCAGGGACCTGGTCCGGGAGGGGAGCCAGCCTGTGCCACCCTCCCGGAGCCTGCAGTAACAATCAAGTAGTACTTAATTGCTAGTTATATAGGCTTTTTTCAAATTTCAAATAGCATCTTCCATTTATTTTCTCTCCTGCTTCCCAATGACCAAAATTCAACTTTTAAAATTCATGACTGAACTTGTTTCTGCATATGTCAGTACAAAGATGGGGTAACTCAACTACAGTAGTAAAATTAGCCCAATAAAAAGTGAAAGAATCTGAATGAAGTTTTTTATACTAACTAGGATATAAAGGAGCTAAGATCTATACATAAATATGAATATTCTCTATTGCATATCTGTTGTTTCATATAACTAAGGCTGTAACCTCTTCTGGATAAAGACCTTGTTTGTTCTTTAATTATTAGGCATATTTCAACTCCTTCCACATTTCTACCCTTACAGATTTACAGTATTTCCTGTAGGCAATTGCAGGTACCATATAATAAACAGGAAAAGGAAATATTTTTGTGAAAAAGCAGTGAGTTAAGAATTTAAAGCACTTTAAACTATGTGCATGTAAAACCACTATAAGTGGTAAGTGACCTATCTATAGTTAAGAAGATAATTAAAGTTTGGAGTATCAATTCCTACTAAGAGAAATGTAAACATACTTTTGCATTAAAATACTGTGAAACCAGTAAATAGAAGGATAAGAAGGTCACTTATGGTCAGAAATTTTTAATATTTGAAAGTAAAGTTAGATTCAGAAACAGACCACAGAGTAAAGAAGGGGCTTTATCCAAGTTAGGTCATATATTTGTTTATTGTATAGATCCAGGAGAATGGGATCCTCCTGGCTTTTCAGTCAGCTGAAGGCCAGAGACTTGCACAGCTGAAGCATATGCATACATTATTAAAAAGTAAAGGACTGCCAAAGAGCTGATATGTGCTTGTTATCTTTGTCTAAAAGCAGCAGTCTTTAAATGGTCCATTTTGGTCTACAGCAGTTTGCCATGGGGGCCTGTGCTGGACCACCATCACAGAACTGCTGCTCATGGTTAGCTGAAGCAGCCAGTGTAAGAGATGCTGAATGCAGCTCCGCAAAGACTGAAGAAAAAGGAATTGTCTGGATCAACTTACAAAATAGGTTGCTGCTAAATAGAGAAGTGCTGAAGCATAATGACCCCAAAACAGATTTAAAAAATATTGCCCTCAAAATGTCTCAGAGGAATTCAGTCATAATTAAAGTTACTTTGAAGAAAGCAAATAAGATAGAAGAAGGACATGTTTCTGGAGCAGTGATCAACAATATAGATGCAAGCCAATGTATTAAAATACACAGGATGATTTGTTTTCAATCTAAAATAAACAGTATTGCAAAACAGATGATGACATGTCAGGCACCATGCAATTAGTACTGATGGCTAAGAAAATAAATCATCAGCTTCGAAGACAGTGGTCTCAGGTGGGAAAGAAAAAGCTCATTACATTATTTTTAATAGTATTTAATGGTTCAGCAGCTGACAATCAGCAAGGGCACACATGGGGGAAAATATGTGCCGATATTCAGAGTGGCTAAGATCAGCTGCAAAGACAAGTGCCAAGAGTAGGAACTAGATCTTGTTACCAAGGGGAAGGAACACCAAATAGCACTCTGGCAGACATGGGACAGCCACACCAGGTCTGTGCAGGAGCTTGACATGCACCTGTCCTCTTCTTCTGCACCCTGGAGGATATCTGCCTAACAGTGTTCCCCCAGCCCCTGGGGAGTTTATAGCCAGGTGTCTACAGAGGCTGCCAATCAAACCCCTTGTTTGCACCATCCTGTCTGTCAGTCACGGCTCATTCTGTGCAGTTACTCAGCTTTTGATCAAGGCAAGGGTGTGATGTTCCCACAGTGCAACCCAAACTCACTTTCCACCAAAGTGGTAGATTGCAGTGACATCCCCATTTCTCCATTTTGGATTTCTCCTCCTCTCTGAACCCCCTGTATTCAGACACACAGACACAGACTATGGCTGCACCAGTGTTTTGTGAGGTACGTGATCTGTCAATGAAGCATAGGCATGTGTGAGTGCTACATAATGCATCCTGACTGGTTTATTCCAAAATTCTGGTATGGCTTTGGTAGGACATGTATTTTACGCTTACAAATGTTATTCAGTGCAGATATGCTCTGCTGCAGTGGATTCACTGGAGCCAGCAGAGTCCATCACAAGGCAGTCCCTGGATTCTTCTCATAGATATCACACTGTAGCCATACCATTGCCAATACATTGACATCCACATTCATTTCATTAACCTAGCTTTTCATCCTTTCAGTTTTAAATCTTTTATTATTTATCCTGCATGACAGGGCTTGGGTGTCAGATCCTCTGATTCTCCAACAGCCTTTTCAAGCTGCTGAAGATTGTTATCATTCCCTTCTTAATCCTTTAATTTATTCAAATTTTTTTAGCAATTCATATTTGGTTTTAGTCTCTTTTTATATAGTCCTAAACCATGGTATACCAAACTGGACATAGTACTCCAGGTGTCATATTAGGAAACCTAAAGTGTAAGTATAAGTGAATTTTTTAAATATTATTTTCTGAAGATGCCCTTCAAATCCATTGCAAAAGGCTGCGTTAAAAGGCTCTTCAAGAAATGGAGACGCTATGAAAGAGAACATGGCTCTATAGGCATGTTTCAAAGAGATATCACCTACATACTTACGGTATATATATATTGCTTAATACAACTGTTTATAATCCACTATAGTAATGTTAGTTTAATGAATTTTCACTTAACAGCAAAGTTTAAGGTTTGTGATCCACACAAAATGCATAATTTTAATAATATCTGTGTTTGTGGTGAAAAACATCTCTTAACTCCCTTCTTTGACATGCTGTTTGTTCTCATCTATTTTGTAGATAGGTAATAATCTGATTACTTCAGTACTGCTACATTTCAACATTATATGTTGTCTTTTTTGGCAGTATAACAACTTAATTTTATCATGTGTTTGTCACTGCAAGTTAACCAAAAATTTTCTAGAACTATCATTACAATTAAATTGCCACCGATGTTGTTTTTATAAATGAGGTAATTAAGCTCTTCCATTCTATTACATAGTTAATGGGCATTCAAATTAAAGCAACTAGGTGAAAGATGGCAATTCCCTAATCTCTTTTCTAGTATATTGTTTGAGCTAATGTTTTGTTTTTCATAAATTCATACCATACAGCATAACATTTCTGCAGATATAGGTGACTTGCATGTGTTTATTACTTCCTATAAGACTCCCCTCTAAATGTATCCAAGCTCAATAGAAAGAAGAAATATTCCTAAAAACTAATTTTCCGCCTCCCTTTGGCTTTTGAACCTGAGCATTTGATCAATGCGATTTCATACCGATACGAAACAGTGATGTTACTTAACAGTACTTTTTGTTGTGGTTTTGCCCCATACTGTCACACACACACACACACACACACACACAAAACCAAACAAAAAAAAGTCATTTCAATTGCTGCTGTCTTCATTCTTCTTGTGATTTAACCCCAGCCAGCAGCCAAGCCTCTCGCAGCCACTCACTCCCTCACCAGCAGAGAAATCAGGGAGAGAATCAGAAGGGTAAAAGCTGGAAAATTCATGGGTTGGGATAAAGACTGTTTAAAAGTTTAAAGGGAAAGCAAACGCTGCACATAGAAGCAAAGCAAACCAGGGAATTAATTCACTGTGTCCCATGGAAGGCAGGTTTTCATCCATCTCTGGGAGAGCCAGGCCCCATCACAGGTAACAATGACTCAGGAAGGCAAACACCATCACTCCAAACATCCCCTCCTTCCTCCTTCTCCCTCCCACTTGACATCGTATGGTCTGGAATATCCCTTTGGTCAGTTTGGGTCACCTGTCCCAACTGTGTCTCCTCCCAAACTCCCATGCAGCCCCAAGTTCCTTGCAGCCTGACAATACGAGAAGCAGGAAAATTTGGACTCTGTGCAAGCCCTGCTCAGCAATAACAAAAACATCTCTGTATTATCAATCCTGTTTTCAGCATAAATCCAAAACATAGCCCCATACCAGCCTCTGTGAAGAAAATTAACTCTAGCCTAACTGAAACCAGCACAATTCTTCAAGCTGGGTATTTATGGTCAAAAAAGGTAATTTGCATTTAATGTAAGGGAACTATCCCTTTATCTTCCTGGGAGAAATGAAACATTTACAGCAGGAGTAGACAAACACAGGGCTTATGATGGCCCCTGAACCATATGGCAGCCACATTAAAATGAAGCAGAGAAGGGAGGGGCACTTGAAAGGGATCTTTCAGGGTCACTTTCTCTTTGCATGCTATGCTTAGCTGAGTTTAATGTGATCCCTGGCAGGAGACTAGTGTGGTGCAAAGGAATAAGTGGCAGACTTTAAGCAGTGTAAACATTCACACAGGCATTTGCTATGGCTGGGCTTGGGGGTCATATTTATGGCATGTAAGGGGTGGTTAAGACCTGCACAACTAGGAAACTCTACTAGTTTACTGGTTTAGTCTCTCACTAAATGTGGGGTTGCCTCAGATTTTTTTAACTGTTGAATCTGTAAGATACACAGATTCAAAGAAATTACCCTTGTTTACTAAAATCCATCGATATTCTTCTACATAAAGGAGTGATTGTGGAAAAATCACCACACCCACATATGACAAAAGTCCAGAAACTCTATATATGCTGAATAAATAGAATCATAGAATAGTGTGAGTTGCCAGCAACCTTTTAAATGTCATTTAGCCCAAGCCCATTATAATGAACAGGGATATCTTCAACTAGATCAGGTTGTTCAGAGCCCTGTCTAGCCTGACCTTGAATATTTCCAGGGATGGGGTACTCACCACCTCTCTGTGACATAATGTTCCTGCGCTCACCACTAAAATGAGAGATGATAAACTTATGAAAAAAGGAAGAAACCTTTGTGTGTAGGATATTTGAAATTATTTGATTAACCCTTTCTATGCTATAAGGTAACTTAGCCAAGCTACTAAGCTATGAGCTAGACTTGGTATGTCTTCCTTTTCTGCTCTTTTTCCACCATCCATAGGCATTATCTCTGCATGCAGTTCACAAAACATGGTGTTAAAGCAAGTAGTATTTTTAGGACAGGACAAAGCTCATGTTGCTACAGATATGTAGGTTTGCCTATTGATCTACTGAGGAATATAAAACAGATTGTAGGAGAAAGTTAAATACGCTATTAGTATCAACCAGCATTTACACAAAATTATGAGGTATAGTTCAAAATGTACACTGTCACTTATTTCTAAAAACCTGGGCTGGAGAGTGGAGAGTTTTGGTTTATATAAAGAGTGCCTTATTGATTTTGTCAGTCAGTTGAAAGTCTTATAAAAATCCATCTGCAGACAAGGACAGAAGAAAAGTAATAAAACAGAACAGGAAAAGGAAATGTAATTGCAAATTGAACTCAAACAAAAACTTTTACATCATCAAATAAGACCTTCTTTTCATAGCTGTCATAAAAGAATTTATATTTATTTTATATAATATTTTTTATATTTAGTTACATTAAAATTACATTACTTGCAAAGAGTAAGATTTATTTAAACTCATACATTTCAAAGTTTTACAAAAACAATTAAAATAAGAGAGCAAAATTGCTTCTATTAGTGAGGATCTATTTAATAAAACATTCTTACAAACATATCTATTGTCTATTTTAATACTCCTGTCAATCAGTTTAATTGGTTGTCTCCTGCATATGCATTTCCAAAGCTTTTAATATGTAAAGTCTATTGAAACTGCTGAATGAAATGTGTCAATAAATAGAAAGTAGTGCAAAAGTGTATTTACATTTTTTATTTTAATGAAACTTAAGAAAAAAATTAAATTTTGTTTAAAAAAATTGAATCAACTAAATTTTCTCCTATTGTTGAAAGCGGACATTCCTGTATACACATCTTATTGCAACTCATTCAACACGTTCTAGAAAGTACCTGCTGACTTCTCAGTTGTATGTCTCCATTCCACTTATGTTCTGGAGATTTTTCTCTTCAGAAATATGGATTATAAATTGTAATCTACTTTGGAAATGCTGTTCAGAAATAGCACAGTTTGAAAAGTCATTACACGTTTTCCTATTTCATGACATAGTGAAGACATAAATACAATTATAAGTGTGTCCTGGAATCCTGTTGTGCTAGTCTATGATGTTACTCTCTGCGGGGGGACAGCAGGACCTGGCAGCCCCCCAAAACAAGGTCCCTGGGGCGCGTATCTCCACCGAGTCCGGGCCGGGTGGCCCCCAGGGTGCACTCAGCGTGGCGTGGATCTCCGATCACAGAAATTCAGCAGGAAATGTAGTGGGATGAAAGAACGAACTGGACTCCATCTCTGTTCTGCCAGGGAAGTTTATTTGGGGTCCTTAGGTGAGGGGTGGGGGGAAGGGAAGATGGGGAGGAAAGCAGGGGAAGGTCAGGGGCTGGCAGCTTGAAGATGGAGACCCCAAAGTCCTGCCGGCATCAGCTTATAAGAGAAAGGAAGGGGGAGGGGCTGGCTCTCCCGGAGCCAGTTCCGGGAAGTCTGAAGGGAAGACAGGCAAGGGGAACACACCAATAGATTTTGGATACAGCAGGATGCATATTTCAAAAACAGCCAATAGCATACAGAGCAGGGGAACAAAGAAAAGCCACATGGAATCCTAAAAAACCACATTGCTACAAGTCTACATCCTGGTCTGCCCTTTTAATTCAGTCTGGTGTTGCCACCCTGTGATATAACTGATAAAGCTACTGCTTACCTGGATCCTCCTCTTCCATGCAATACAGACACAATGCTGCCAGCTCTAGCTCCAACTCACTTTTCCTG
This sequence comes from Entomyzon cyanotis, assembly GCA_024500445.1. Lineage (NCBI taxonomy): Eukaryota > Metazoa > Chordata > Aves > Passeriformes > Meliphagidae > Entomyzon > Entomyzon cyanotis. The sequence goes on along the minus strand of JAKEPQ010000828.1, from coordinate 67,768 downwards.
TATCTTTCCTTCATAGCTTTCTGTCAGCTACAAATCAACAGAGACATTTCACTTATCTTCACCTCTGTACATAAAACTTCATATGAGAAAATGGCAAACATTTTTAGCACTGTGCTTGCTATCCAGGTAGGAACTCAGGGGGGATTAATATGGTAATGCTGAAAATTTTGGGTTTTATACATTTCCAAAAGGTTATAGCAGCAGTCAGTGCCAATTTAAACTTGGACTAAAAGCTTCCTGTGTCTATGTCATCGAGAAAACACATGGCTCAAGAGTCGCTTTATATATATATATATCACAATTATAAATAGTATCATGGATACAACATATAGATGGAAAGCAATCACCCCACTTTGGTGTTTTACTAGCTTTTATGGTCAGTGCCAATATTTCAGATTTATCAGTCAGGGTAAACTTTCAGTATCTTGGCCACTGAGACATGCAAAGATAAATTGGACCAAATCAGTCTCCAAGGGACTGTAAAAAGCCAAGTGCCAGGTGTTTTATGTATGCTTGTGCCATGTATGCTGTCTTTGGCTGTAGATGACATCACCAGGTGTAGACTTTGGAACAAGGAGCAAATTTCAAAAGCAGAACAGCCTGTGGTCTGATCTCTGAGTTGCACACAGGGTAGGTCCCACACCGTTGGGAAGCAGCAATGGCCAGCAGCAAAAGATGACTTTATTCTGTACTTAATGCAGTCCTATAGATTCTGTGTGACCATATAACACAGAAGAAACGATCTGAGCATTTGTACTTGCCTCTCCTGGAGGGAAGACCTTCCCAACCTTTCCCATCCATCCCCAGCCACGAGCATAGCTGCTACTTAATTAGACCAACCTCTGTAGCAGAAATTTCCAAACTGCTACACATACTGTGAATGCAAAACAATGGATCTTTCCTAGAAAAAAAAATTACTTTGTTGGAATTGTGGTTTAGAATTTAATGGTAACCTTTCCTACAGAAGACTTGTTTACAAAGTATAAGCAAACCCATGCATACAATGACTTTACTGGTCCTGCTCTTTCCCCTTTTTCATCTGCATCATTCCATCTTTTCAAACCCTTGAAAATCTATTCAAAATTTCAACTGCATTCTAAGGCCATTCCTTGCTTGATATAATGCTCTCTTTAGAAAAGATTTGGCATAGGAGAAAATCATTGTATTGAGTAGTTGATCATCCAGAGAAGGAAAAGAAATAAAGGAAACAAAATTAAACAGGACATAATTGCTGGATGCTTCCCTGTGGGACAGTATTACATAATACATTTCACAACGTTCCTGTCTGCAAAGATAGGCAGTGTTAAATGTTCTCAGGACAGGAGATGGACAATTTCATTCAGATCCAGGCAGAAGGATTCGATGTTGATAGGCACTCTGATTATCTCCATTGGCACATGCCATTTTCTAGAACTTTTTTTGCCAAATTACTTAGCTTCTAAGTAGAAGCTTAGAAAGGTGGTACCCAAGACCACAATTTGCAGTGGATTTTGCACCTCAGGACAATCTCTGAAAGAGAGATAGCTGGGGAAGGTAGGCGAGTGTCAGGGGAGAGAAGCAGTGGGTCCTGCATATGTGTCATGAATATATGTATTTTTTTCACTACGGAGAAGGGTTCTGGGACATTTGGTGACATGACAATAAGTATTGTTTTACTAGCAATATCCTGTTGCCTTGAGGAGGAATAGGACATCACTCTTTTTAGTAGAAGGAGATGAGTTCCCCATTTGAAGAGGACAGATGTAGTAGGACTTTGGTAGCTAGTGGCTGTCAAATGATGAGGAAGCATGTATTCTTTCCCCTGACAGTGGGCGGCCTGCTGGAAAGAGGACCTGATAAGGGTATAATTCTTATCTGGCTCAATACAGCTCAAACAACCATTGCCAGGGCATGAAGTGCCCTTTCTCCCTCCTTTAGAAGTGTAACTGGCTGCACAAGAAGAGCTGGTGAGAAGAGCCATGTGAGAAAAGACATGGAAGATGGGACTCTTTTGTCCTTTGCTTTTAAGCTTTATTTAAACTGGGACCCTCTCTAAATCCTCACCTGAGCCACACTACAGCTGCCTCAATGTCATGTCTGTGCCTTGGCTTCTCTTTGATCCAGATGCTGACCCAGGGCCATGTGTTTATGAAACAAGGGTAGAGACACTGAGCTCTGCACAAACAATGCTGCACCATCTGTGCTGATGTGATTGATGACCTGATGTCGGCAAGACAAAAAAGTGTTCTGTTCTTCTCCTGGAGTGCAATATGCCTGTGATGTAAAAGGGTCCCTGGGTTAAAGTTACAACCTTTGGTAAGAAGTTTATTTCTTTCAGCACACTTTGGTTAAAGTGTCAGTTATTTTATGGATGCAACCACAAACAAATCAAATCATGATAAAGTTCTGATGGAGTATCTATTTTCAGGGACACCTTTTTCTTTATTCAGAGAAATAACTTTTCACCTAATTATGTAAAATATTAATATTTCTTAGTAATCTTACTCAGTGGAAGGTTCCAAAGTGGAGGAAGGAGTGACACACAATAACAACCTTAATTCCTTGACTTATTTTTTTCCTCACCTGATTCTCAGTGATGAAAGATCCTAATTATAGCCTTCCTTCTCCCGATTTTTTTCCCTGCTCTATCATTTCACTCTCCCTTCTGGATACTAAACAAAAAAAACATAACAAAGATATCAGTCTTTCAAGACTGTGAAACTTAAGCAGATCCAAAACATGAAATCAGTACATGTACCTTTGGGTGTTATGCCAGGACTACTTTTTAATCACAAAATACAACAGCTGTGCCATAAAAAAATCAAGGTGAGATGAAGACTAGTAAATAAGAGGACATTTTTTAGAAGAATGCAAAAAGGTTAATTGCATAATCTGCATTGAGACGATATTAATCTGTAGTTTCTGATTTGGCACCTCATTTTATAGAATATCCCCTGAGCCCAAACAACTACTCTTTTTATGCATGGAAGTTTCAGAGCTATCTAATATGAGGACTTGCTGTGAGTCCTGATTTTAATAGCTTCAGAAGAACAGTGCCATTCAGATTGACTTTTAACATGTTCCTAAATTGCTATTTTATTACTCTTGCTGACATTCCAGAGACATGAAATTACCAAATCACATTAAGAAGACAGTAGGTAGAGGGAGGAATTTAGTTAAATAACACCAGACAGACCAAAAAAATTGAGTCCTTATCTTTAACTTTCAAAGGTGTGCTTGCTTAAAAAAAGAAAATTCTTGTTAACATTTTAAAACACTGTAAATTCAAAAAACTGAAGGATCTTTATGAAATAAGGTAATTTGTCTCTAGTGATTGACCATGTTTTTAAGCTTTTGTTTTCCTCTAAGTAGGTACATTCACATACATAAATCTCTGTATATATGTGTCATGGTGTAGGAATGGTGCTCCCCAATATAGAATTCCCACTGAAACACCCTACACCACATGTTTCTTGCTCACTCTCCTCCTCCACCTGTGATGGAATGGAGAGGGGAACTGGAGGCACAAAAGATAAAGATCACAGGTTGAGACAAGAACATTTCCCTAGAAACAGCAATGAAATAAGAAAAGGTAACAGCAACAATACTAATAGCAGAGCATACAGGTGGAGGATTCACGAGCAATTGCTCCCCATGTGGAACATGGTGCTACCTGACCCCAGTCCATCCCCCCTGCATGGCCTCAGGTGGTACAGAAAAACCCAGGGTCCTGGCTGTGCCCCTCCTGGCTGCTGCAGAAATTGACCCTGTGATGGCTGCAACCACGACATTATGTAGATATGAAAATTATGTAGGAAAGACTTAGTCATACAGTGATTTTACTAATGACAGAAATGCCAATGCTAATGACAGCGGTTTATTTGAATGTGCTTGTCATTGGTATAAATATGTATCTGACTTTGTCAGTGCTTTTTCCTTGTATTACTTCACTTATTTTTAATTTTTCCTATTAATTTTAATCCTGACTTGTGATCTCCCACTGGTTTGTTTTCAAACCAATACAACCTTAAACACTTCCAATGATGAGATACTCACAAGTTCTCTGGATAACCTGTTTTATGTGGAATAATATTAAAATTTGTCCCAAAATACCAGTTTATTTCAAAAGGTATTAAATGTAATAATGGCTGACAACATTCACGTGCCTTGAAGTGCAGCAAGTCACCAAGTTTTTGCTAAATCCATATATTTTAAAGACAACAAGCAGTATCAGGGAAGATCAAGGTGAGTCTTCAGTAGTATATGCTTGACAATGTGCTCTAATCAACTCCTGGATTTATGGGGCTCTCCTCAAGTCCTGGTTGTTCAGTCTAAAACATGAATCTCTGTCTTTTTAAACTCCATCAATACAAATGACTCTCTTTATCATTGTAACTTGCTATAAGGGAAAAAGTTGGTTTTGAAACGTAGGTGGTTTTCACTTAGAAGAGCACATGCACTAGGATAATCTACAGCTCTGTTACTGCCCTAAAAGAATCATGCTGCTCACCTCTTTTTACCAGGCTTGTGTACCGCACTCCCCAGATAAAATCAGTATTTCCTTTTAAAGGCACTTTCAGTATGTGTCAAGTTTCAACAATATCCCTGAGTTAATCCATAGAAACTGCCAGTATGTTACTAAATTTGTAGTTACAATATAATGAATTTTGAATGAGAAATGATTTCTTTTAAGTGTTGCTGATTGTTACATCTACACTCTGCAAGCGTATGTATAGTAAACACTCATCTCCAAGTTCTGGACCTTGACTTGTCTCCTCAGATTAACTGGGTTTTGTCAATGTAAATTTATTGCATTTTTATTGCACATTCTATTCAAGAGAGACTTACAGGCTACAGTTTTATTCAGCAAAGAGCAAGAAGGAGGGACTCATAAGATGCTGAAGAAGAAATATAAAATGGATGAAATATATAAACTGATAACATAAGGCATAAAATTCTTTTTTTTTTCTCTTGTATTTCCATCTTTTTATGGTGGATTATGTTAACTTTATATAGAATGACATTAAAGATCATGCTGAATATCAAATAGCCTTGTTTCTGGAAAAGTGTCTATTTTCTTGGGGAGGGTGAGTATTTGTGAAGATAATATTTTATCTAGTGATAGCATAAGCTATCAAAAAAGAAAGAAAAGATTGAAGGGTCCATCCTGTGCTGGGTGCTCTCTTTGAAGTGAATGGGAGCATAGAATACTTCTTTACAGATTACATTTACATTGTTAACCGGGATAATTTCTGATTGTTGGTTACTTTATTTAACTGCATATTGAGTGTAAAAATTTGTTTATAGTTCTCAATTATTCGCCAATGTTTTCTTAGCTTGGTGTGACCATAAGAATGGGTTCTTATGTAGCTTGTCTCCATCAAACCTTTCAATCTCTCAGGGTCTCGATATCTCAAACAAATAGCATTTATTCAGCTCAGACTACCCTCTGTACGACTTCCAATTTTCAAGCTAAGTTATACCTGGATATAAAACATAACTACCATTTAAGTACGACTTTATAAATGTAGAATAAATTATTTGTGAGGAACAGGTGTTTACAGGTAGACCTCCATTTATCAGTCCCAATTCAGATTAATACTGGAACACAGACAGTCATGTCTCCTATACATAGACCATTCTGATGCCAAATGAAATCTCAACTTTCTATTAATAGCTTTTCCAGCTATATATCTGCTCAAAAATATTTTAATGATAGAATAATAGTTTTACAACAACGACAAAAAAATTTTAGTCCTCATCATGTGCCAAAATGGCTGGACCATTTGCATTTGGTCTTTCCAAATAAATTCAGATTTGGTCGAGAACCCTGGGGGCAAAGGGTGCAACCAAGTAAAAGAGAAAATGTTTACAATCAAAGCTACTATGAATTTTTAATTAAATGCAGCTGTTGCCTTTTCTTTCTCCAGTAATGAAATTGTGCAGACCTTCCTTTAGAGACTTACCCTGATGGGAAACGTACTCAAAGACTCATCAGCTAAATGTTAAAATAAACTGGCTGGTGATCATCCACAGATTCTGTTACTTATTCCTCACTGTATTTTTAGATGATGATGATGTCATGTATCAGTGTTAAAGAGGTGGCAATTAGCTGCATTCATAAACGCATGCTTGAAGCAGTCACATGTTGAAGTTCAGCTCTTAGAAGTGCCAGAGGGCTAGAAGCTGTACTGAGACATACTAAAATCAAATCACCATAAGTCTAAATGTGTGGAAGGGAAATATTCGCTCCCTGTTTATGTGTTTGGAAATGAAGAGGCAGAGCTAAGAATATTTCTTTGCTCTTAGTTTAATGGTGCATTTGTACTACAACAGTGTCCTACATGTGGTGCATCTTAATATACTTGGGGAAATAAAAAAACAAAAGCTACTTAAGGGCTGAAAAGATGCATCGGTGGGAGGAGAGCTCAGCTGAGAAGTGACTATTCAGCAGCAATTTGATTTCATAGCTCTTCCCTGAATCTTTAGCAGGTGGTGATGACAGCCTCATCAGTGACAGGTGTGTGTTCTGCTTAAATCACTGAGTTACCAGGTGAGAGATGGGGTGGGTATGTTACATAGCAGAGAAGGAATGAATGGCAGATCAAGTGGGTTTTTGCAAACACTCCAAGATGGGGGGAGGGAGAGGAGGAATCCAAGCTGCACCTCCCACAAGAGTAGGGACTCACAGAAGCTGCAGTCAACGTAAGTGGATTTCCTCGATGGTGAAACTGAAAGGTATGTTCTGACCACTAGATGACTCTTTCTATGTCTGCAGATGTGGAAAAAATACAGACCTTTGTCAACAGCAGTGAAAGAGCAAGCTCTGGCAGGGCAGGCCTCTGGAAGAGCCACGCCTATCTGATAAATCAATTCCAGTGCCACAGGAGAAGTCACAAGTAACAATAGTCAAGAAAACTCTTCTGTTAAGGGACCTAGGTACAGTCATCTGCCAATAAGAGCTGCTGTCCTAGTAGGCTTGCTGCTTGCCTTCACACTGGCGATTCTTCTTGGTCTTCCACTGAATTCTGCATGGATTCTTGAGAAAATCAAGTGGAGGATCATTAAAATTTTTAGGAGCTAGAGGTACTGGGTTTATTTAAGCAGGAGAAAAAGACAGCACTACAGAAAGGTTGCAGAGAAGATGGAAAGGAAGGGGAAACCTTTCCCTGGGAAGTGACAGGACAAGATGTGCATAGTGAAAGGACATGACAAAACCAGATACAGTAATACAAAATTACATGTAGCTGAATTTGGTGGACATCTGGAGACAGAAGAATTCTCCTTCCCAGACAGCTTAAGCCAGCTCTGATGGACTTTAAAATTCAGAGGTTATTCTCACCATGTCTTTGTTCCTCTGACCCTCACTGAGTACTTTTGTTTAATCTGATTAGCCTTGAGCCAGATAACCTCCTTTTGAAGAAAAGAATAAAAATCTTCACAACTAGAGTGGTTAGGCATTAGAAAAGGTAGTTCAGAGAAATCATGAAATCTTCTCCCTTGGAGGCTCTAAAAATTTGGCTGAAAAAGAATATGAGTATGTTTGGTCTACATTTGAAGTCAGCACTACTTTGAGCATGAGGTCAGACTGCCTGACCTCCAAAAGCCCTTTCCAAACCCTCATTTTTCTATCTCTGCAAAAAGAGGCTGTTTGTAGCGGTGACTGTGTGCTGAAAGGGAAGCACTTGAATTATACTGTATCTTTTCAACACTATGGAATCACTCCTAGAATATAATAAACTGAAGCTAAGTGCAAACCTGTAGTGCCTGAACTCTTTATTACCTAATTTCATATTACTACAGTCACCCCTCAAAAAAGTAGACTCATCAGTCATATAATGTTTACTAGTGCATAGCATGCTGTCGAGCTCTAATGGTCTTTAAGTATCAAAAAAGCTATAAGGGATAGTATTTCTGCTATCACTGAGGCCAAATAGTGGGAGAGGCTGTATTGTTGAGAGGTGAATGTAGGTTTCCTCTTTATTGCTTCTCTGAATATAAACTGATGCAATCTATCACGGTTTAAATGAATAATTTCAAAATGTAGTGGCCTTTAAAATTATTTAAAGTCAATGAGCTGGTAGTGGAATCCACTTGGCTCTTGCATTTGTGTGCAGTGCCTGTGGTCTGCTTGCTGCACACAAAGCTGTGTGCACACTGCTCTTTAGCCACTGCTATTTCCCTTGCAGTGTTGAACCAGAAGCTCCCAGCAATACAAGTCTGAAGAGCAAATACTAAGCTCTCCCTTTTGTTTTTTGGTTTTGGGTTTTTTTGGTTGGTTGGGGTTGTGGTTGTTTTTTGGTTTTTTGTTGTGGTTTTTTTTGTGAACAGCTGAAAATACTAACAAAAATGGAGATCTCCTTATTTGTTACCTTTTAAAATTTTTTTTTAATCAATTGCAGGATGAAAAAGCCCCTTACCCACTCCTCAGCTGCATTGTGCTGAACCAACACACACCTCTATGACATTTGCTTCTATCAAAGAGAAAGAAAAAAAGAAACTTTCTTTTGCAGCAGATAAATATAGTTCATATGGACAAAGCAAAGGGTTGCACAAGCTTTTATTTCCTTGGTTTGGTTTTTGGTTTTTTAATTCTCTTGGGGAAAAATTGAGTGTAGGATTTTTTTTAAATTATTTTTTTATTCCTGACATTTCTTTCCCTTCTCCATTGGAAATGGTTAAAATTAAGAAATTCCTTTTGTCCCCTCAAATCTTTTGTGCACGTGTGCATGTGTGTTTGAACATGCACAAATTTATTCTTAAATACAAAATCTGTAGCTTTTGTCTTAATTGTTTTCCCATTTCCGTCCACCCACCCCCTTCCCATTTCTTAGATGCTGCCTTTTTATTTCTGTTATTGCTTCTCTCCTATGTTTCTTAAGAATTACAAAGGACTTGATAAATTATTTAGGTCCTACTAAGTGCTTTTGTTTTCCTGAAAGCTTGTTCCTTAGATACTAGGAAAATCAAGGACAAATTGCAGATTTTGAGTATGTTTTAAATCTGCATCACTTTTGTGAAAAATAAAAGTTGAATTAGTTCAGTCAGTGGTTGTAACCAAATTCTAACACAAACAAAAACAGTGAATAAAAGTATTTCAAAACTATAACAATTTACAGATGGGGAGAGTGAGTGAATATTCAGTGTTGAAATGAAGACAGGAAAGGAGCATATGGAGCATGAGTCAGAGTTCTTTGTAAACAAACAAGGAATTGTAACCTTTCTCCTGTTATGGGAACATTTACATTTCTTTGTTTCTGCTTAGATTTTTTTTTTCTAAGGTAGTTATAAACCTATCACTGCATTTTAGACAGGCACAGGCACTTGTCTACTGCCATTCCTGTTTGGCCCACATTATTGGCAATGCAGAACTGATTCTGTTTTTGTTCTTTCAAGGTCTCTAATGTTGGCTCTCTGATTGCAGGCCAAGTGCAGAAGCTTTGGTCACTTGCTGTAAACTTCCACAGCATTGCTACTGAACCAACACAGCTCTTCTGCTAGATAGTAAATCTTCAGACTGCCCTTACAGAAAGACCAAGATGAACAATAACTAAATGGAAAGGTTTGATGGCTATACTTCCATTGCCTCAAGCACTGCATTTTTCTAGAACCATATTTAATATTGAACATTTCTGGTAAAAAAATCTTCCAGAAGTTAATGCATTTTTCCATACTCAGTTGCCCTGAACTACATGTACAATGTGTACAGAGATCTGTACTTCCCTGAACTGTGACATATTTAAGTACAAATTCTTTTCCCCGATATTGAAAAAACACTCACACATTTTGTTACAATAACAGATGGAAGGGCTCACTGTGCTGACTTAATCCAATACTAGCTCTGAATCCTTCACCATTAAGTAACAATTTTAAAATACTTATCTAATAAATATCCATTTAAATCTGAAAATTTGAAATGTTGCATTGTTTGTTCTCATTCAATAATATGGTAATTATTCTAAATTTAAAATCATTATTATTAATCATTATTATTCCTCTAGTGGTCTTCAGAATTATAAATTATGGGCAATAAAGGGTCCTTGAATGTTTAGCATTTTCCACTGTATTGATAAACATTAAACCTAGAATCAAGTATCAGCACTAGGAAATGGAAATGCAGGTTTCACCGATTTGAAATTACCATTTTTATGTACACTTCTGTCCATTGATAAAAGAAAGGCAATTCAAGTTTGTCTTCAGCATTGCTTAGCTATTCCTTCATCTTTGTGTGCTGTTTCCGGAAAGAAAAACATATCCTTGCTCACCACTGCTACTAAAAGACAAAAGTAGATCTCTTCCTTCTCACACTGTTTCCTAAGGATATTTAATGCTTCTCTAGTTGTCATTGTCTGTGAGAAATACTCAAAACATTAAATTTAATTAAAAGAAATTGAAAGAATGGCAGGAACAGGAAGACTGTTTACATATTAGAGATTTGCACATTACAGATTTACTACAGAAAGGACCTTTCTATCAGCTTTAGAAAGTACTGACAATTCTCACCAAAACCTAGCTTCCCTCAACCACAGAGAAAGCAGCTGGTTGAAAAGAATTTACAAAATTCATTAAGATAATTTTTCTACCCAACTACAGTAGATGTTCTCGCAGAGGTCTAAACTGCCCCATACTAAAAAAATTAAGTGAAAGAAAAACCTGTTCACTTTAGTAAAGAAGTTAGAGGTATAGATGACAGATCATAAGTGCTGCTTCAATATTTACTAAGCAAATTACAGGAAAACAGAAAAGGGAATGGTTAAAAAAATAGTTTAATCTATGAACTCTCATGAAAAACATTGTACTTTGAAAAGAACTTTGTTTGGTCTCTCACCAAACAACTAAAAGACTAAGAAGTATATGATTAATATGTTTTAGACCAAACAGAGTAACAATAACTCCTTTAAAACACAGAATGATAGGACTTTCTTCAAAACTATTTCAATTCCCATTTCAAACTGCTTTCTGTACTGACCTGAACCTGGGTTTCATTAGTATAAAAAGACCTTCAGGTTCTCTTTTTCCCCATGAACCTACTGAAATTTTCAAGATCTCCTTTTTTCTTTCTCTCTAAGAGCTGATAAAAGAAATATTTTACCTCACCAGTACAGAAGGAAACGAAGACCAAGATACAGATCTTAAGAAACTTGACATTTTGGAATCAGAAAGTAGAGTGCAACAAATTACTTTATAAAGAGTTTTCTCACTTCCAAATGTGCTCTTGAGTCCCCAGTTTGTAAATATTTCATTTACTTTCTTGCATAAATGCATCAAGGAGGCTCCTTATGAAAACTTTATTTTATCTCTGTTTCTCTCCCCCTTTCCCATCATGCTGTTTTCTGATACAGTACAAGCCTTGACCCAAAAGAACTAGATAAAAAAAGAAATAAGAAAGAGGTGTATTTCATGCCATGAAGATAACCAAAAGGACCAGGAAGAGGATATTTAAACCTATGTCTTACAAAAATCTGTGATTATTTGCATGTCTTAGAAAATGGTCCTTTAGATCTGAGTATAAAAAATGGTAGGTTCAACTAATGCTAACCAAATGTTTCTAAGTTATACCAGAATAAAATATGGGCCATTGAGAAGATGCCAGTACATACAGTTACCATTAGAAGGCTGGATGTAACAAGGAATTTATCCCTCATGTATGTACAGAAGCTGATACCTGTGCTTAGGACCACTCAAAGGATCCATCAGTTGATACAGAAGCAATATAATTTGTCTATCAAACCTTGTGTAAAATTACCCACAAATTTCAACCACATTGCCCAGAAAACAAAATTTCAGAAAATATGTTTTAATTGCTAAGAGATTGAGTCATTAAAAAAGACATCTCTTCAGGTAAGAAATTGCTTTGATGCTTTGCATTATCTCTGTTCTCTGATAGGGTTTAGGAGAAATGACAACAAACGGTTAGTGTCATCCTACCCCTCGGAATCTTCAAAATGCTGGTCACTTTTTTAACTATTGACAGCATGACTGAATTCATTACAAATTCAACTTTTTGTTTAAGTAATCGTTCATTGCTCCCAAAGCCACTGATACACAGTCAGTGATTTTTATTCTGCATAGCTTCTTAATGTTAAATATGCATTGCACCACCAGCCTCTCAATGACATGTAGCAGGAACCATGAAATTTTATTCTAATTTATTTGGCGAGTTCCTTCAGCAGCTTGAAAACTTTCCAGACTTATTTCATTAACATAGAAATTTTACCTTCATTTGGATTTTTAAAAAAATCAAATCCATTTCTGTAGTCTTTTTATGGTTTTATAAGGACAAGACTGTCTTGGTACAAATAAAAACTTTAAGGCAATCCTTGCTTTATATTTACATTCTTTATCTTAGATCAGGCCCAGTGTGAGATGTCTCTCTTTTTTTCTGTATGTTTCATAAGAACCAGACTGGCATGATTTTTTTAAAGGCTGTTCTTGTTTCATACCTTTACTCGATCTTTGATCAGGCTCAGTATGAAATGTATTTCTTCTCTGCTTCTTGTATTAATATCCATCTCTGCAACAGTTTATTTCCCATCTGCACCAGTAAGATCTTGTCAAACAAGCCAACAGGAGGCTGTGATAGCTTCAGGCACCTTCATCTCATCCTGTCTTTCTCCATTTTTCTTTAAGCAGTAGGAGCAAATTCTCTGAAAATGAACACCTTTTAGATTTGAAACTACCACCAAAAGGCTAATTGAAAGAACAGAATCTCAACAAAAAAGAATTATGTATTCTCCCTTTAGATAAGAAAACAAAATTATGAATCATTCAAGGCTACAAAGTAAGAAATATACCAGAATGCAATCAGATGTCAGAATTAATGATGATTCCAAATTTTTCTCTTATATAACCTTAAATGTTTTGGGCCATCTGGGATAATAGCTGTGCCTTAATCAAAACTAGAGTTGTTTTTGCAAAGAAATGTTCAAGTAACTCCAGGGAGTCACTCATTAAAATAATATAGTTGGCATTATCCATAATATCTTAGACAGTGTTTTATTTAGATGATGAACCACAGAAAGCTGCTTTGTTGTCATTAAAACACTGCTTTCAATAAAGTCAATGCCACTTCAGTTGGTAATGAGTACAGGTCACTTCAGTCATTTGCCAGGTGCCTTTTTCAATGAGGCCTGGTTTGAAGAAACTTTGGTTACTAGTTTGTATTGCAATGTACAAGGAGCTATAGATAAATTATATGTACTTGTTGAACAGTCGATTGTTGGAATAGTTCTCTGTGCTATACAAATATCAATAATTCACTTGATCCCTGTATCTGACTTTTCCCAGAGTCACCTTGAGTGTTACGTGAAATTAGCGGCAGATACATTGATATTCCTGAGAATAGTACTGTTAAGAAATAACATTAAAATACCAATAGTTTCTCATCCCACCACTCATCTATATTTGAATATTGAATGGACATTATCAGATGATTCCCATGGATGATACCTGTGGAATCATTTCCTATCTTTGTTTTTGTAATGGATTCATTTCTTGCTTCACTTCATAAGTTTAAAAAGCCAGTTAAAGCAAGTTAAATACATTCTAAAGAGCCTGAACTCCCTTCCCCCTACATACTCTGCAATGTGCCAGATATATGTGTGGTCTCTGTAGAAAAAGTATTAAAAACTACACACAGTAGCCATAATTGCTCACAGGCTTTCTAGAAAAGCATTTGACTGTTTATCTTATGCTTCTGAAGCTACTGATATTCCTGTCTGATCCCTAAAACTAACCAAGCTCTGTGTCATACTAAAGCTCTTTAACAGCACACTTTATACAGAGTAAATAGCATGAAGAAGAAATACATTACAATACACTGGTATGCAGAGCCCATTGAGGCATCAAGTTATTGTTAAGCCCAGCTCTCCTCTTTGTACTGAAAAATAAGAAGCAAAAAGCATTGGTAAGTGGTTGATCTGCATCAGAAAGCAGCATTATGGATTTAGAGGATAATATTATGATGAGTTAGGAATCTGTGGATTTAACGGGAGTAAAGGTGGATGAAGTTCTTGGGAAGAATTTTGTTATCATCTTTAACTGTTGATGCTTACCAACTTCATATTGCTCGAGAAGCAATCCATTTGGAATTATCTTGAAATTTTTAAATAACACTAAAAAAAACCTTGCACATGCTGATCCAACCAAAAATCCAGCAACAACTGACAGTATCAACTTTTTGTAGAATTTGGTAGAATTTTACACTTCAGCATCCTGAAATGTAAAAAAGAGCCTTCTATTTTATCCTATACATGTGTTTTTAAAAAAGCAAACTACATTTTCATTGGTATATTTATTATTTCATAAAGCAAAAGTTGTAGACTTGATTTATCAACATATATGGATATAAATTCTTAATTTCTTTGTTTTACAATTTTAGGTTCTTGAAAAAGACTGATTCTAATTGCTCACTTTTTTTTTTTCCTGAATGTTATGATGTATTAAGGATGATCAAATGCTTTTCCATAGTGATTAGCAATGAACTGAGAAAAAAGGAAACCAAAAGAGGAATGGAAGGATCTGTTGCTACAACCCTACTTCTCATCATGTTGGGGGGGGGAATATTTTATTTTTTAAACTGTATGTGGGATGGGAATGAATTTACTCAAAAGTGTTTGAGTTTTAAAAAATGGATAAAATTTTTCTTCCTTCTTCCTCTTCATTTCTTTTCGGTTCAAAGTAAGCATTCAAGGAATAAGATTTATGTGGAAGACATTTAAAAACTGAGTGACTCAATGAGAGAAGAAAGACTGTATGGAAAGAATAAGTCAAAAGAGAAAAGCTAAAGGAAAAAGTTGTCTTCTTGACACTATGAAATATTGAGAAAGCCACTAGAGGGAAATGCTGTCATTTTCATATTTCACAGCTTTCATTTAGCTTTGAAGAAAATTGAATAACATCCAATTTTCCCAATATTGTAAAGCATTTCACACAACTATGCCATTTTCAAGGGACAAGTAATTTCAAAAGTCAACAAGTTTAAAAGATGAGGTTTCTCGTTCTGGGGAAAGCGGCAAAACCCAGAAACCCCACTAAAGAGGGCTGCCGCGGCGCGAACCCCACCCGAGTCCGGACCGGGCGGCGCCGGGACGCCGCGAGCACGAGAGAGGATCGCTTCCGCGACGGAGAAAAACAGGAGACGAGGCGATTAAGGAGATGCAGTCTCTGTGCTCTAGAAATCCAGGTTTATTGAGGAGCAGAGGGGCGGCGTGGGGTGCGTGGAGTCCAGGACGGGTCGGAGGGGAGCGGAGTGGGGCTGGAACTGAGGGCGCAGAGCGCAGAACGGAAGCGAACATGGGGTTAAGAGGGGGTGCGGGATGGGAGGAGTTTGCATGGGAGAGCCAACCGGGACGCGAGGGATACAGGATTGACAGGGAAGCCTGGGAATGGGGGTACAAGGGAGGAAGGTACAGAATTTTGAAAACCAATAATAAACCTCGGGTAGAAGGAACAGAGTAGAACCTTCTAGCTATTAACTCCAAAAGGATAAAGAGGAGGAGAGATCCCAAAACCCGATACTCTTGTTTCCTGATGCATATTTGAGGAGGCTAACTGCAAGGTGTCTTGGAGGAACACTTTTTGTCACCCTGAGCTAAAGGTCTCTTCAGACCCAGGGGGCTTCCTCGGGTATATCAGCCTCCAAGCTCATCTGGGCTAATCTCACTGCTACATTTAAAGATTATATTTGACAGAAAGGGTAGTTCTCTGAAAGCTGAAGAGTGGTCCAATGACTACACTGGTATCCTGGGATTTAGAGTTCATAGTTTTGTCAAAGACTGAATGTCTGATCTTGGGCAACTGATTTGATCTTTATGTTGAATTTCCTCATCTAAAATGGGAAAGTGTAGCATTCACCTCTCTCAGAGGAAACTGCTAGCATAAATATATGTATTGTCAAGAAGAAAGTTCAGGGAAAAAAAATTTCAATAAGGCATACAAAAATGCTGATTCTAAATGTTGAGATTCAACTGTTGAAACAATTGTCTAAGTTGTTTAAAGCAGGACTTTATGTAGCTTTAAGTCATTGTAACTGCAAATAGCTATAAATAGCTATGAAAAATCTTCAGACCTCATAAACCACTAATAGTGGAATTTCCAATATCAGATTTCCACTATAAACTATAGTGAGATTAAAAAAAAAATCACAGAATAGTAGTGTTATAAATGATGGAGACCACGCCAATCGGTCTTAATTACAAATTAAGAAAATTTATTAATTACAGCAAGCAAAGCAAAAGGCAATACAGCGCTGGGCGACAGGGGAATCACCGTCCCGCCAACTGCCGCACTATTCTTGGTTCGTGGTCTTCTTTTATGTGGTCTAACTTCCTGTTTTTGGTAGTATTACGGGGGAGTTCAGCAAAATTTCAACCGCGTGACGGTTTCTCTTCTGCTGATTTCTGCAAAAGACTATTTTCTTAAGCAAACTTAAAAGTTAGGCAATATTAAGCAATCACACAGTTTCTCTCTTAGGGAAGCGTAAAGGTTAAGTAATATCTGACATAACAGCCACCAAGCAGCTGTGCATACTTATCTATATTTCAGATTTAATGGACAAACATTCTCCTTCACAGCCCCCCCTTTTTCTTTTATGGTACATTTTTGTTTTGTTCATTAAATCTTTTGAGTTCCAGGCGACTCCATTCTAATTCATCTTCTTCTAATTCTC
This sequence comes from Entomyzon cyanotis, assembly GCA_024500445.1. Classification (NCBI taxonomy): domain Eukaryota; kingdom Metazoa; phylum Chordata; class Aves; order Passeriformes; family Meliphagidae; genus Entomyzon; species Entomyzon cyanotis. The sequence goes on along the minus strand of JAKEPQ010000828.1, from coordinate 51,120 downwards.
CTTCTATATGTTTAGCTTTGATTATCATTAGGTGGGCTGCTTCTAATCTATTTTTCACAATAGCTATTAATCGATTGAAGATACATGGTCCGAAAGTTAAGCCTAACACCAATAATATAAGAGGTCCTGCTACCGTAGATAGTAAAGTGGTTAGCCAAGGAGAATGGTTAAACAAATTTTCGTACCAGCTACGCTGGGACTCATAATCACGTTTCCTTTGCTCAATTTGTTTTTTAAGTTCTGCCATGGTATCTACGGCAACACCCGTATAATCCACATATGTGCAGCACTGTTCTTTTATGGCTACACAAAGACCTCCTTGCTGCATAAATAGTACATCTAGCCCTTTGCGGTTTTGTAGTACTACCTCGGATAAGGATCGTACAGATTTCACTAATGCGTCTATAGATCTTTCTAATTTTAGGAGGTCTTCATCTACTGCCTGCCTTAGAGTCTGTAGGTGTGATCCTTGTTGTGCAAGAGAGGCGATCCCGGTTCCTGCTCCCACCCCGCTTACGGTTAGTAAAATGGCTAAAGTGAGTGCTGTAATAGGTTCTCGTTTAGTTAAATGATGTTCTGCAGCATTCTGACGTTGCACTACATAGTCCTTTGGATGGTAAATAATTTTAGGTACAATTAACACTTGTACACAGTATTCATGAGTTTTTTTCAATTTGTTCCACAATACGCACGGTGTTAACCCCAGTGTGTTACAAATCCATTTTGCATTTGTTGTAGGAATTAGCCATGTTGCCGTGGAGTGATTTATTGTTTGATTACAGAGGTGTTTTTTACCTTTTGGTACTTGTCCAATGCATATTCCCTGTCCAGTTACGCTGGTTAGGGTTATACCGGGCTTGGTCTCGTCTTGTTTTTCCCAATTACATTCTGATGGGTTGGTCCCATTGCTTTCTGTTATATTACCTAGATATCCAACAGCCTCATAATAAGGGGGCCTGATGTCATAGCATAACCAACATTCCTGTGTTAATTCCGGGTGGGTTTGGTTCAACACTTGGTAACTAGCTTGCATCATCTTCCACAGTGTATTACCTTCTCCTAGGGTTTTTAAAATGTTTGTGGAGCTAGATATTTCAGGGAGCGTGGTAGTCTCACCTGTTGAGGTGTTTGTACCCTGACTTGGTAAGCCTTGAATGGAATCAGCCACTACCGGGTTTGGCCCTATGGCACGGGGGAGGTCGGGAGGTGCAGTCTCTTTTCTAATCATTATTAAGCTTCCCGGATCTGGTCCGCTTACGTAATAGCGAATTCCCCAAGTTTTCCCGATGAGCCACCCCATATCTTCCGGGTTCAGTACTTGTATCTGTATGTGAGTGCATTTGGTTCCTCTGATATTTGTTTGTCCGAATATTGTCTTAACACAACCCGGTCCGCAGTCTCGAATTGTGCATCCACTTGGCCACCAATTCGTTTGTAAATATTGGTCTCTGCTTGAAGGATACCATTCAGATGCTAAAGTCTCGCAACCCCAATATGCACAATAATATTGCCCAGGATTATTACAGTATCCCTTACCCGGGTTGGAGCTTGGACACATATAGTATCCAACCATGCGGTGGTCTCCCCAAGGTCCTAATTGTCCTACCTTTACCACAAAGGATGGACTTCCCGCAGTTGTGTTTGTCTTAAGTGTAGGCTTACTAAGTCCCAAATTATAGAGGGACCATTTAAAGGGCTGGTGCGGGTGATGCGAAAAGGAGGGTACAGGAAGTATCAGTAGTAGCAAAAAGGTTAGAACCTGGGATCCGTGATTTCCCCAAATAAGATGGAGGCTACTAGTATTCTTGCTCAGTCTGCTCTGGTTATTCCCATTCGTGAGGCATTTCTGCTTCCATGACAGCATGGTTCCAAATTTTAGGGTAATGGCTCCCACTAGGTCGGGCTCCTTGACTTTGTTCATGGCATAGTCCGTTACAGTAATAGCACCTTTTTTGTGCCTGCTCTTTGCGTTTCCTCCTCTGTCTCGCCCGTCGACTTGGTTGCTGCAAGCCACGGGGTAGGCCATCTTCTCGACAGCAGGAGTATTCACAGTGAGGCGCTGGTGCTCGTCTGGACTGCCTGTCAAGGTATGGGAGCCAATTCTTAGCTTTAATGCGTGGAGCAAAACATTCAATATATGGAATTCGCTGTCGGCAGATGCCTGCTACGAGTTGGACCACGAAGGGAGTAGGCTCGTTTGAATGATAGCAGTATAACAATGGGTTAATGCCAAATGCAAATATCTCCCACCACTTTCTACTCCGAAATTCGATTTCCCCTCGGGCTACCAGAAATTTTAGAGCCCAATTTGTTTGTTCTCGCTGCGATTTCCAGCAGGGGATGCAAACGCCACGAGGGGGTAGCCTCTACTACAATGGGTCCACCACTTCTCCTTACACACTAAACAAATAAAGCACACAAATGGATAGCAACCTATGCAATCAGGGTTATTACACTCAATACGTACATCACGATTATATAGGTTTCCTAATTCATCTTTTTCTAGTTTATCTATAAAATTCCTAATGCGTAGCCTGAGAGTTAATGGCACACATATTCCTGTCCTAGGAGAATATCTAGTAACATATGAATATTCCCACCCAACCAACCGCGCACGCCAATAAGAACAAACTGAACAGGTGCAAAAGGCACGACGTGAGCAAAGTCTCCAGGTATTCATGAACAGTATGGTAAATGTCTCTTTGGGTTAAGTCTTAGTAATTTTAATTTTTAGGTCTCCTGGTGTGGTGGTTACTCTCCACCCTCGTGGAGGTGGTATTGGTCCTTTGATACGGCTGGCGTGCGTCCAACCGCGCTCTGCTGTCCGTACAGCAGTGTGTGTAGTCGGCAGGACTTGGAAAGGTTGTCTAGGTTTTTGCAAGTCTTATCTGTAGTTCCCCTGGAGTACTAGTGACTTTCCACTCCTGAGGAGGCGGTGGCACTGGTCCTTTTACACGGCTGGCATGAGTCCATCCTCGTTCTGCTGTTCGCACAGCGGTAGGTGTAGTCAATAATGTGAGGAAGGGACCTTCCCAGCGGGGCTGTAGAGTGGTTTCTTTCCAAGCCTTAATAAGGACCCAATCTCCTGGCTTAATCTGGTGTAAAGTAATATCAAGTGGAGGCCTTTGAGTTATTAATCCTTTATCCCAGAGTATTTGTTTATGTTTCATTAATTGTGCAATATATGTTTTAATGTTTTTGTCTAATAAACTCGGGTGTTCCCTAGGGATCCCTGCATCGTAGGGCATTCCATACAACATTTCGAAGGGGGATATCCCAATATCTGTTCTGGGTTGTGTCCTAATATTTAACAGGGCAAGGGGTATACATTTGACCCAAGAAAGGTTAGTTTCGATGGTTAATTTGGCTAGGTGTTTCTTTAATTCTCCATTCATCCGTTCCACCCTCCCCGAACTTTGGGGGTGCCATGGGGTATGTTGTTCCCATCTTATTCCCAGAGCTTCTGCAAGGTTCTTAATTATTTTTGATGTAAAATGAGGTCCCTGGTCAGAATCTATTGCTTCAATTATTCCATACCTAGGGATTATGTGCTCTAACAAAGTCTTGGCTACAGCCTGAGCCGTAGCTCTGGTAGTGGGAAATGCCTCTACATAATGTGTTAGATGATCTACAATGACAAGCACATATTTATGTCTACCAGATTTCGGGAATTCAGTAAAATCAACTTGGACCCTTGAAAATGGTCTGATCGCTAGGGGTCTCCCTCCCATCGGCAGTTTTCTTTGTACCGCTCGATTAACTTTCAGACATATAGAACATCCATGTGTAATTTGTTTTGCCAAATCGTGCAGTCCCATGCACATATACTTTGTAGCAAAGTGATCCACTAAAGCTTGGCTTCCCCAGTGAGTTTTCTGGTGTATTTGAGCTAGTATCTGGAAAGCTATTGACTTAGGTATCATTTCTCTTCCGTCAGGCAAGCACCACTTTCCCTCCGCATCTTTAACTATTCCCATTTCCTGCATTTTCTGTTCTTCTTTTGGTGTGAAAAGGGGGCTTTTTACCTTATCTTGATCTAGTACCTGTTTCTCCCCTTGCTTCAATATTAGAATCCTGAGCGCAGCCTGCTTGGCCTCCTGATCTGCTGCATTGTTACCTCTTATTCTGTAATCAGTTCCCCTCTGGTGACCCCTAATGTGTACCACCGCTATTTTCTTTGGTTTTCTCAGGGCAGTTAATATTTCTTTTACTAGTTCTTGATGTATCAGATTTTTTCCTTGTGAGTTCCTTAAGCCTCTTTCTTCCCAAATTTTCCCAAAGGTATGTATTATACCATAACTATATTTGGAGTCTGTATAAATAGTCCCCTCTTTTCCTTGTAATCTTTTCAGTGCCTGTAAAACCGCATACAGCTCGCAGGCTTGGGCAGACCAGGAGCTATTTAATGGTCCTGATTCTATAACATTAAAGGTTTTCCCGTCTATGAGTGCATATCCTGATTTTCTCTTCCCCTCTACCACCCTAGAGGATCCATCTACAAAAATTCTTTCTCCTTCGTTTAGCTCCTCTTCCTCCAAGTCTGGTCTTATTTTTGTTTGTTCTTCTATTGTTTTTAAACAGTCATGTACCAGCCTGTCATGTTCAGGTTCCCCGTACAGAAACTGTGCGGGGTTTCGGAGGGTTGTGGTTTCTAGAGTTAGGTTGGGGGCTTCTAGCAGAATTCCCTCATACTTCAAAAGACAGGAGTCTGAAATCCATTTTTCTGCTTTTTGTTGGAGGACACTTCTGATATTATGCGGCGTGAGTACCTTTAGATTGCTATTGAAGGTTATCTTCTTTGCCTCCTCAACTAAGAGGGCGCATCCCACTATTGCTTGCAGGCAAGTGGGCCATCCCTGACTCACAGGATCCAACAACTTGGATAGATAGCCTACTGGTTTCTTCCTCCCTGCCCAGTCTTGGGTTAGAACCCCATAGACCGTGCCATTATCTATGTTAACAAACAGAAAGAAAGGTCTTTTTAGATCAGGGAGACTTAACACGGGAGCATTAGCAAGGTCTTCCCGTATTTTCTGTAATTTTTCCTCATCGTGCTCATCCCATTTAACTAATCCATCAGTAACAAGCTTTTTGTATAAGAATTTTACCTTACTACTATAGTTCTCAATCCATTGTCTACAATATCCCAGTAATCCCAAAATCTGCCTTATTTGTCTCTTGTTTCTAGGTGGTGGGAGAGACAATATTCCTTGTATCCGCTCGGGATCTATTTTCTTTTCTCCTTTTCGGATATAATGCCCCAGATATTTAACTTCTTCTTCCACAAATTGAAGTTTTGCTTTTGATACTTTCAGTCCCTTCAGTCCTAAGAAGTTTAACAACTTGATACTCTCTGCTCTAACCACATCCTCTTTTTCCCCAGCTATCAGCAAATCATCTACATATTGTATTAATGTGACACCAGGATCTGGTTGATATTCCTGTAAGAGTTGTTCTAATGCTTGTCCAAATAAATTTGGGCTTTCTGTAAATCCTTGGGGAAGAACTGTCCACCTGAGTTGTTGCTTTCGGTTAGTGTCTGGATCTTCCCATTCAAATGCAAAATAATCACGACATGATTTGTCCAGGGGCAAGCCCAAAAGGCATCTTTGAGATCAATTACACTATACCACAAATTTTCAGGGCCCAATTTACTCAGTAGGGTATAGGGATTGGTGACCACAGGAAACCGAGAGATTGTTCTTTTATTTATTTCTCTCAAGTCATGCACCAGCCGATATGTCCCATTTGGTTTCTTTACAGGTAATATGGGAGTATTAAATGGGGACATACATGGCTCTAATAACCCTTGGGTAATCAATCTCTCTATTTCTGGTTTTAACCCCCTCCTGCCTTCCAGCGAAAGGGGGTATTGTTTAACCTTTACCGGGATTTCCGGGTTTTTTATGCTCACCGTGAAAGGGGGTATTCTTAATTGCCCTACACTTTCAGGAGTATACCAGACTTCAGGATTAATCTTTTGTTCATCCTCGATTCTAAGAGGACAAAGTCGAATCTGAATTTCTTTATTCTTTACCTCTAAAGTTATACCTAATTCCACAATTAAATCTCGCCCCAAGAGATTGTATTCCGCTTCCGGTACTATCAAAAAATCTCCCACCCCAATTTTTGTGTCGGTTTCTATCATAACCCCCTTAACAATTCCCACCTTAAATGGTTCCCCTTTGGCACCTATAACGGACGCCGTATCCTTAGATAATTTACACCCGGAAGGAAGTTTTCGCATGGTTGATCTTTCAGCCCCCGAATCAACCAAAAATTCTAATTCTTCAGAAAGGGGACCTACCCGTAGTTTTATCAAGGGCTCCTGATGTTTATGGGTCCCCAAGAAATAGAGCCCCTGACCCCCCTAATCTTCCTTAAACATCTTCTCATCTCGCATTCTCTGTCTACAATCTTTCTTTAGGTGTCCTTTCTTCCCACAGTAAAAACAAGTTCTCTCTTCCCTTTGGTCTCCGATTCCTTGCCCTATCCTGCCCCCTGGGGGCGGATCCCGGGGCATTCGTCTCTCTTTTTTATCCAACTCCCTACTTTCCCGTACCACCGCTACCATCATTCTCACTTGTCTCTTATGGCTCTCTTCTTCTCTCCTTACATATACCTTTTGGGCTTCTCGGAGTAGCTCATCTAATCCTCTATCTTGCCAATTTTCAATCTTTTCAAGCTTCCTTCTAATATCTTCCCAAGATTTTGCTACAAACTGTGTTTTCAACAATGCCTGACCCAGTTGGGTCTCAGGATCTAATCCTGAGTATAACTGCAAATTTTTCCGCAGTCTTTCCAACCACTCAGTTGGGGTCTCATCCTTCTTCTGTCTTTCATTAAATGCTTTATTAATGTTCTGACCCCTTGGAACAGCCTCCCTGATCCCTTGAATTATAATTGTGCGTAGATCCTGCATGTGTACCCTGTGTTGCTCATTTTGGTGGTCCCACTGAGGTCTTTGCAAGGGCCATTTAGTATCAGCCAAAGGCCCCTGGGCATGCTGAGCGTCCCAGATGTGCATTCCTGCACGCCTGATCATATTTTTCTCCTCAGCAGTAAATAGTATATTTAGAATAGATTGTAATTCGTCCCAGGTATATACATTAGGTCCCAGGAATTGATCTACTCTTTCAGCTACCCCTAAGGGATCTTCCAGTATATTTCCCATTTCCTTTTTAAAGTCTCTTACATCCCCTGAGTTAAGGGGAACAGAGATAAATCCCATTTGTGGGTTGGGACCCCCCATAGGCATCTCTCTTAGAGGAAATAGGTTATGTTGTTGCCGAGCCCTATTCCGTGTCATGGGTCCATGGTTGCGATCCCCCTGGTCCTGATCTGCCTCGTGTTGTGGCGGGGGGGGGGCTATTGCCGGCGGTGGTACATATGGTGGGGGTCCCACAGGGAGCTCTTCCTCCCTTCTATGTTTTTGTGTTTGTTTCTCCGTGTCTACTTCCGAGAGTTTGAAGACACGGACTTCTGATTCTCCTGGGCGGGTTACCCAGACTGCTGCATAATCACTTTCTTCCTGACTAAAAGGCGTTTTGGAGTTTACCCAAACATTTAATTTTTGTTGCACCCAATCTTCACCAGAGCCGAACTTCGGCCACCACACTGTTTTGTCAATTCTCCGTCCTCCCCAGACTTTTACACAGTAATGTATCATCTTCGCCTTATCCTTATCCCTTGTCCCGGGATAATACTGCCAGTTCTCCAGCATAAATCCTAGTGGGGAGTCCCTGGGTACTGGAGGGCATTTCATGGGCTGAGAGGGCTTGCTCTTCCCCTGTCCCATCTTCTGGAGTGCCTTCAGTCACACGGGGGGGGCTCACTCGCTTCCCCCTGTTTCGTGGCCCACGCCCTCGCGGGCAATGGGAACCGCACTACTGAGGGTCCGCACTCACTTGGGGAATCCGGCTGCCAGTTCCCCTCTCACACACACACGTCCCCCACTCGTTGCACTCCGGGATCCCCAACCCCGACCGAACGGATACCCCTGCGGGCAGTTACTTACGCGTCCTGCGTCTTCGTCCGGACTTTTGTGCACAAAATTTACAGGGTCGACCGGTTCGTCCTTGCCTTTTGCTTTGAATTTCGGATCGTCAGATAGAGAGGAGCGACCAGCAGGGAGCCGAGGCCGCCAGTATCGGCGGGGCGCCTCCTCGGGACCCTCACGTAATCGCTGGATTCCCTATCCGAGTCACGGCACCATGAATTGTTATAAATGATGGAGACCACGCCAATCGGTCTTAATTACAAATTAAGAAAATTTATTAATTACAGCAAGCAAAGCAAAAGGCAATACAGCGCTGGGCGACAGGGGAATCACCGTCCCGCCAACTGCCGCACTATTCTTGGTTCGTGGTCTTCTTTTATGTGGTCTAACTTCCTGTTTTTGGTAGTATTACGGGGGAGTTCAGCAAAATTTCAACCGCGTGACGGTTTCTCTTCTGCTGATTTCTGCAAAAGACTATTTTCTTAAGCAAACTTAAAAGTTAGGCAATATTAAGCAATCACACAGTTTCTCTCTTAGGGAAGCGTAAAGGTTAAGTAATATCTGACATAACAGCCACCAAGCAGCTGTGCATACTTATCTATATTTCAGATTTAATGGACAAACATTCTCCTTCACAGTAGTATGTATGCTGAAAATATCCAAGTGGGTTTGAATAATGTGTTAAAACACTAACACATATCAGAACAGAGAAATTATATAAAATGAGGACAGTCTCTCAGATAAAGTAAAATAAAACTTCCTTTAACAGATTTTTTTTGTTCTTATTCTGTGCACTTTTCAAACATGAATATTTCCTACAAGTAATTCAAACCTGCAATTTTTGATTAATTTTTAAACGGCCCTCAAAAGGTTCACCATGAGATCTAGTCACCTGTTAGGCCATGGATTATAAAAGCCTGGTGGGGTTTTGTAGAAGCAAGGTGAGGAAACTCAGCTTTCCTTACCTACAGTCCGTACCCCAAACAGTAATGCTATGGAAGAGTACATAAAACTGTATTTAATAAAGTGATGCACTAATCAGAGAACTATCTGTCAGGAAAAAAAATACAGAAGCATCTACCTGGCATGAAAGTGTTCAGCAGTCCTGCCTGTTTCCCAAGCCATGTATTTATCTGCTGTATGGCCCATACTGTTTCTATTGGAGATAGGAGCATGCTTATTTTTGAATCCATATCTATGTCTGTGCTCTCTTTTTGAGAGTTAATGTTAAATACAGCTGCGTGAACTGTACTACACAGAAATTAATCTTGGCAGATTCTAGCACAAAGTAGTGTAAGATAAGCACCAGAGTTTCATGTCATTCTTTGTGGAAGTAGGTGAGCTCTAAATATATAATACTGGGGAAGGATAATTTAGCCTCACATAATGCTGAAACATATGCTCATAAAAGTATTCCAGAGCAGTTTATTCTTATTTCTTCTTATATCTACTGCATCCATTTTGAGCTCTTTAGTTCACCTTCAACTTGAAAGGTGCTCTGCTGCCAGCATGCAGGCATGCACATCACCTGCCCAAAAGCAAGCTGGATTCATTTCTACCCTGTACATCACTGGCAGCTTTGCCAGGAAAATGTTCTAATTGACTCTACTCTTTGTGATTCTGGATGAAGAAAACCTACCCAATGTTTCTTCTCTTTGGCTGAATGTGATGGGGTGGTAAACAATAGATTGTACTCTAAAAAGTCAAGGCAGTCTTTAAATTGCACTTAAAATAAAAAGATGGCATGTGTAAAATACTAGATTATATTTTTAGCTTAATGCTGTAAAAATAAATAATTAAGTATAAAGGGGTCCCGGACCCCCAAACTCAGTTCGGGATCGGGTTGGCTGCTTAAGCAGAGCCCGGCAAGGCAGCCCGCTCCCGGGCGGAAGCGGGGCGACCTGGAGCTCGGCAGAGCTCCCAGAGGAGCGGTGCAAATCAGGGATCGAAAGCAGACACAGGAGATGCAGGCAGTCAGCCCGGCGGTCCAGGGGATTTATTAAAAGGTAAGGGGAGATGGAGGGGGGAAGGAATAGGGCTGGATCGGCGAGCTTAAAGCGGGGTTTCTGCGTTGCGTTGCAGCTTATATAGCAGGGGAAAAAGGGAGGGGAAAAACCGAAAGAACCAATGGGGTACATAAAACTCAGGATTGACAATAATTTCATTTTATGGGGGAACAAGGGGGGAGGATACAGAACTTTAAATTTTCCAATCAGAGAACACGGCAAAGGCAGACAAAGGAGAACTTTCTAGAATTAATATGGGAGGGGAGATAAGGTGGGCCAATAGCTTTACTTCAAGGCTCTCTGGGAGCACCCCCTTTAGGGCTGCTTTATTCCCATGACTTGTCCCGTGGGGCAATGCCACTGCTAGGGATGCTCAGCTGAGCTAAAGCCACCGCAACATAAGTATTGAAAATTATACTTTAATATTCTTGCTCCCATGGTATAAATAATTAAAGTTTTTATTTCCAGTATGAAAATTACTGTCCAGTGATTTTAAATTACAAAAATTCATGACCAAAAAAAATAGTTTCAAGACAAAAGATAGGATTTTCAACACATCATGACCATTCAAGCAAGAAATATGTATCACACTAACAATATTGTAAAAGACGTAGAATATATGGAACATACTGCAATGAAATTTGCTTCAGCCTGATTAGGATACTTAATATGATGTAGGTCTTCAGCAATTGCTGACAAGAAATAATACTGTGATCTTCTCTACTACGTCCTTTCCCTCTGGAAGCTTTTAATGTCACTCACATGGTATTATCTGCAAATGGGCCTTCAGCTCTAGCTCAAATATAAGGCCCAGGAACAGCTTAGCTGCAGTGATACAAATTCATTCTGCATGAAATAAAAATAAGCATTAATAAACTAATTTTAAGATCAAGTATTTTTTTCTTTTTGTAAACTATAAAATCCCTATTGCCTGTCAGCCACTATTTGTGTACCAACTTCCTACTAGGTAGAAAAGACAGAATAAATGTGTGCTGGGGTCCAGTGCAGAGATAGGTTAAAATTTGGATGGTTATTGCTGTTGTCCTAGTTCAGTGCTAGTGTTGAGTTTATACAGGGACTCTGATGATGCACAAGTCCTATTGTCTGTGTTTGATCCTCATTAACACATCATTACTACAGTGATAAGCAGTGCAGGTATTATGATTGTTATAAATGAAAACGAGTCAATTGAAAATTTAGTAGCAAAAATTTTATATAAAGCAGATTACAAAATAGCAATGATTATTAAAATACAGAATTTAGAATATAAGGCTGAAGGCAATAAGCAAAGCAGCGCTGGGTGTGCTTGGGACTCTTGGCTCCACAGACGAAGCACACCTTTGGTTTAAAACTCCTCCTTTTTATACATTTTTTAGTTTCGTTTCTCAGAAATCCCACTCCTCTCAATTCCCGAGTTTTACGTCATGCTCTGCCTTTCTGCGCTTGCGCTCGCTGTTGCTGGGGTCGTAAAGGGGATGGTCCTTCTGCGCATGCGTCTTTGCTGTTATCAGGGGTTCTAAAAACTACAAAGCCAGCAAAGCTAGGAAAAAGGGGGGTCAAACTCAGGTGGGCTAAAAGGCAGTTACAGCACAATTTCTATAACTCAACTACAAAAACTTCATTTTCTAAAAAGTATCAATACAGTCTGGTATCTTTCCATGCTCTATAAGGAAAATCCTGTCTTTGAGTCTCGGTTTATTTCTTATAAGGATAACCCTACTCCTCATAGCAGTCTTTGCTGCTAATTGTTTCTAGGGCTAATTTGAGATGTTTTATTTCTTGACATGAATCATATCTGCATATATTACATGATAGAGTGACGACGCTGTGAACTTTTCTAGTGGTGTATGCATTAGTCCATTTTCACACGCCTGTTTCCATTTTGCTGTGGTTTTCGCTCTGCGTCAGGCGGCAAGCCCTGAAACCACACCAAAGCAGGCAAGCCTCCGTGACCCCCACATGCCGGACCGGGCGCTGCAGTGAAGCCCGTGGGTGCAGGCACAGAGTGCCTCCGGGGACGGAGCCCAGCAGGAGACAAAGCGATGATGGAAGAAATGCAGTCTCTAGTTCTCAGAATCCAGGGTTTATTGGGAGGAACGGCAGGGTGGAGAAGCAGATGGAATCCGGAAGGGACGCGGAGGGTGGAAGCGGTCTGGATTCGGAGCGCCAAGAGCCCTGAAGGGAATTGTGCAAGGGGTTAAGAGGGGGTGCAGGATAGGAGGGGTTTACACAGGAGAACCAACCGGAACGCGAGAGGTACAGGATTGACAGGGACGCCAGGGAATGGGTACACGAGGAGGGAAGGTACAAAATTTTGAAACCCAATGGGGAAACTCAGCTAGAGGGAACAAAGAACTTTCTAGCCCTTAACTCAATATGGGATAGGGGAAGGGAGATGTGCAGTGCCAATCATCTCTGGCTGTGGTGCCTGCTTCCACTAAAACCTGCAGACACACTGCTATATTTTGCCTCTGAAAAAGACAGTTTGCTCTGTGGTCCATTGACTTCCTGGCTGCAGTAAGCCTGCTAATGAGCTGAGTCAAAGCTCCCAGGCAACTTCACACGTGTTACCAAAAACAGATGCTAAGTATCTGTGGCTCTGCCACATACTACCTGTAAAACATATTCAGAGTATACTTGGAAGTGGAAGATGCAGTAAAGATTTTTAAAGAGACATTATCATCTTGACAGTTCTTCTTGCTCTCTCCAGTCACTGAAAATGTAAGCTTTTCATTTTATCATCATGTAGGAGAAGAAAAGCAAACCAGACCTGAAATATTTTCATTGTTTCTGACACGGTTCATTTTGAGATGTCTATCTGAATTCCCAGTATGCTCCTTTGCGTGTTTTAGCATCTCCTGCTCTCTGTCCTGTGAATTGTGCATACCATCTACGTGCATAAAATAGCACTCTCTCATATTTTTTAAACTGTCTGTACCTTCATGATCCGTCTTCAGAAGAACTGAGAAGTACTCCTTGTTGTTATTTGTTCTGTATATGAGTTATCATATCTGTGTTTAATCTGTGTTCAGTCTTGTATTTTTACGTTCCTATTCTACCATGGCACTTTCCATTACTTTCATTTAGCTCAGATGTCTAAAAACCTTTTCCTCTTTAAATTTGTCTTTTATAGAACAGGGGATTTTTCTGAGTTAATTACGGATGACACCTAGAATCACTGAGAAAACTCTGGTGAGTTCCACAGTTTTGTAATTTGTAGTTTCAGGTTTTTGTTATTTGCTCCAGGTCCTTTCTTCTGTGTTTGTGATTATTAAAGTTGTTTATTTTAGTTCCTATTCACCGAATGCCACATTCACCCACATTTTGGTCACTTACATATTTCAAATGATGCTTCAGCTGTCCTACTTACTGGATAGAAATTGATGAAAACATGCTCTTTGCAAAAAGCCACATCACCTAAATTCAAAAATAAGCCCTCTACTCCATATATTATCCTGTAATTGGCAACAAGAAGTGAAACAGATACTGAAAATATCTAAGTGGGTTTTTCCTGCCCATAATTCTGTTGTTGCTGGCTTTTGGCTTTGTGTATGTCTACAGTCAAGCTGTGTGCCTTTGAACATTTCACTCTTTTATGCTGATTAAACTGTTTGCATATGATAGTGATGTGTGCTGTTCTATCCTATTGCAATCTAACACCATGAGATGACACACACTAACCAACCAAAAGCGGAACTTTTGACCTGTAATTTCTATATTCACCCTTTCTTGTCCTTCTGTTTCACTCTGTCCTTTTCTTTTCAGCTGTAAAACCAAGTTTCACATATATCCAAAATCATACTAAACAGTGTTTCTTAAACTTACATTTGTTCCATCCATTTGTCACACATGGCTCTAATTTCATGGTGCTATGTCACAGGATTCAAGCCTTTTGTTTATTTTCCCTTCATTGTATGTTTTATGTTTCTGCCTTTGAATTTTCTTTTAGGAAATCCCCACACTCTTTTTTATTTATAGTTATTTATTCTTTATTTTTTTCAAATTTTATCACTTAATATTGTCCTTCATTTTCTTACACCCGACAAATATTCAATCTGGTTAACTTGGTCATGGTAGTTAACTAATTCAAACTAGTTAACTTATTTTAATTCAAACTGCATCCCCATCTTCTTTTCCTTTAGAAACCTCATACACCATTATAAAACTGGAATTTTTTTCCTAGGTTCATAGATTTACAAGACAGAAAATAAAACTAATTTGTCTATTGTTTCCCACCACCATTAAGCTGGCATTGGAGAACTATCTAAAGAGCAAATAAGTTACATTAGGTTTTCCTGACATAAAAAGGAGCAGATTAACTGTAATGAAAAGAAGAAATAAACGGTATTTCTGGCTTTCTCCCAGTCAGGCTGGTGTAATTTCGATTCCTCTCAAGAATAAGTATGCATTTCCCAAAGACACATAAGTAAGGATAGATACCCTGCTGCCAGAAGACAACCCAGCTTGATTGATGGGGGGACAGGCCACCTTTTCTGTCAAGCTTACACTTTACTAAGGATTAGATCAGAAGACCTTGGTTTCTATTCAGGCACATCCTCAACCTCAAATTTACTGTTGAACTTGAGAAAACACAATACCATGTAGTTTCCTGCCTTTGAAAAAGAAGATAGCACTGCTCTTCAAGACAAATACATTTTAATGTCAGGCTCTGTTTCTATTTGAGGGGCTCAGCTTAGAAAGAAAAAAAGAAAGAAAGAAATCAGTATTTGATCTCATTAGTTACTTGAACTTATGTCAGTATTTGATTTTATTCCTTGGGTTTTTTTCTCCTTTCTAGTCGTTTCATTGTAGGTTCAATTCACATTAACATAAATGAGAGTTGGACTTGACTTTTTGAGTTATTTTCCACCTGCTTTTTAAAGTCCCAGAGGCTATCTTAGGGTCTTCCAAACACTGAAAATCCTTAAAAAGGAAAAAGGTTTCTGTCAGATAAAAGAAATGCCATAATATCAGTTTACAATAATATTTAAAAAAAAAACTAATAATATTAGATAATTCAACATTTTTTAAAATAAAATTAATTTTTTAATGTGTTGGACACATTGTAGCAGTGTGTCTCTGCACTCCCCCCCTTTTCCCTATGGGGCTTGCGTTCCAGAGGCTTTTCCTTTGTTCTCCTTTGCTCTGTATGTTATTGGTTCTTTTGAATTATGCGTCCTTCCCTATCAGAAGTCTATTGGTGTGTACCCCTGCCCTTCTCCCCTCGGACCCTCCCGGGTTGGCTCTCCGGAGCTAACCCCCTCCCTTTTCCCTTCCCATATAAACCCCTGCAACAGTGTGTTCGCTGTCGCAGTCTCTGGACTTCCAGACCCTCCGCCCTTCTCCTGTTTCCCATCCCCCTTCGCCTCCCCTGGACCCTCACCCGAAGATCCTAATAAATTCCCTGGAAGGCCTCAGACTGCGTCCATACGTTTCTTCGCCCCACCTTGTTTCCCGCCGGGCTTCTGTCCCCCGAGCCCCGTGTGGCTCCTGCGTGCTCCCTGGCTCCGCCCGCCCAGCCTGCCGCACGTCCGGCGCAGCCGTTTGCCTTTCCGTGTGGCGTTGGGGCTGCGGCTGCTTATCGAGGAAGCAACGCCACACCTCAGGGTGATCAAATTCTGGCCTTCCAGTACCTGAAGGGAGCTTGGAGGAAAGATGGGGCAAGACTACCAGAGCATTTATTGATAAGACAAAGGGGAATGAGTTCACCTTGAAGGACAATATAACTGAAAAGATCACGTCTGCTGCTTTTTGTATCCCTCACCCCCTGCCCTGAACAATTTTCATTAGATGGGAGAGATACTGTAGCTGGTTTGGATTGCAATTTGACATTATGCTCTCTGCATAAATACCAAAATATAAAGGATATCAAGTAGCAATGAAATATCATATTTGTTGAGCTGTGATTATTGTGATTATACAAATGAGAAATGGTGGAGAAACGCTGAAATACTCCCTTTTAAAAAGTAGCTGGAACAATGACTGGAAAAAGGGGACTGTGCACACCCGAAGTGTGATGCTACGATTAATTATTTTACTTACAAGAGAAAGAAAACAACCATTATCATGCTAAGATAAGTTATTATTCAGTGGGAAATTATATCAACAGAAGCTTCAGCAAAAAAAAGAAAGCTTTTGAGTAGTTTTTGGCATGAAAACAAAACAAAATCTGGATCAACTTATAGTTGATATAAACAATAGAATTTGAGGTTTTTATGACATCATTTATGGAATTTTAATTAGTACAGAGACTCATGAAGCTGTCAGACTACAAAAACTGAAGCAGAAAATTAGGAGTATGGAAATGCAGTGTGTACAACTCCATTTTATGTCATCTATTTTGAATGCTATAACTTTCCTTTATATGTCACAATAATAGTTTAAAATTAAGGTTTCATTGCCTCTATTGAAAATCTTTCTTTTCAAGTGATGCTTTGGTTTCCTAAATGTTAATTTAGAGCGCAATGTGTTGTAGCAGTGGCTTTGGCTCTAATGAGCTTAGAAGCAGATGAAACTCAGGAAGAGCCCTGGCTGTGAGGAGACCTTTAGATTAGGGTGACAAAGTGATGCTTGCCCAGGACACCTTGCAGCTAGCATCCTTAATATGCATCAGACAACAAGAGCATTGGTTCTGTACCTCTCCTCCCTTCTATCATACATGGAGTTAAAAGCTAGAAAGTTCTTCTTTGTTCCATGTAGCTGAAGTTTTACCATTGGTTTTCAAAATTCTGTAACTTCCCTCCTCGCGTCCCCATTCCCTGGCGTCCCTGTCAATCCTGTATCCCTCGTGTCCCGGTTGGTTCTCCCATGTAAACCCCTCCCATCCTGCTCCCCCTTCTTAACCCCTTGCACGGCATTGTTCTGTGCTCTCTGCGCTCCAGAATCCAGCTGCCTTCTCCCCTGCGTTCCTTCCACACTCCTTCCCGATCCTGCCCCGCCGTTCCTACCAAATAAACCACTGGATTCCGAGAACTGAGAGACTGCATCTCTTTCAATATCGCCTTGTCTCCTACTGGCCTCTGTCTCCGAGGCACTCCGTACCTGCGCCCGCGGGACTCACTGCAGCGCCCGGTCCAGCGCATGTGTGGGTCGCGGCAGCTAGCCTTCTTTTGTGTGGCTTCAAGGCTAGCCGCCTGTTGCAGAGCGAGAAGCCGCAAATCTGAGGACTTCTCTTTTCCAGGTTGAACAATGCCAGCTCTCTCAGCCTTTCCTCACAGGAGAGCTGCTCCATCACTAATCATCTTGGTGCTCCTTCTCTGGACTCCCTCCAACAGGTCTGTGTCCTTCCTGTGCTGAGGACTCCAAAGGTGGATGCAGTACTGCAGGTGGGGTCCCACCAGAGCAGAGCAGAGCAGAGCAGAGGGGCAGAACCACAGGCCATGAAGAATGTTGGTATCTACAAGAAGAGGGTCAACTACAGCACAGGGCAAAAGGACTAAAAAAGAAAAATTAATTCAGATTTTATCCAACAAGTTCAACCAACCTGACTGCCACCCGAAGTTCATGATTTAGGATAATCTAAAAATTAAGTTTTATGCTGAAGAACACTGCTGTCTCTACTGTTGCGTCTTTCAGTACCTTTGTGCTAGCCCAACTAACTGCTTGCCTTTATCTGTACCTTCCAGATAAATTTAATTTAAGACACAAGCTCAGAAAGGTTTGAGTTTTACACGTGTGGCAAACTTTGAATTTCACTAGAGATCTGGCATATTGAAGACAAAGTTCCATGGAAACCCTAATTCCATGCATGGGACAGGAGTTTCTCATAGCAGATATAGTCCTTAAATTGTAGCTAAATTACAAATAATAATAAAATTCAGCAACACAAAGACTGCTGAAGCCAAAGGCACCTGCATAACTTGGTCATCAGTCCCTTAAATGGTGGAGAAATTCTGTCCCTGGATCTGGATCAGGTCAACTGCACTTAAGAGCAGTTTGTCATGGGCAGAGGAAATTTACTGCTAAGTCTTTAGAGGGCAGAGAAGCAAGTCAGCCTCACAAACACCATCCTCTGTCTCTGGAAAATGCATCTAAATGCCATTTCCAAACTAAGTGGAAGCTTTTACTCCATTACTCACCTTTCCGCCGCCTTCTTCTAAAAATACCATTCCACTAGTCTGAATTTTTTCACTTTTTGGTGGACTAAAAGACGAAAGATCTATTTGTCATATCAAATGATCCCCTTGAAATTATTAACACTAAGATATAAAAGCAAATGTAAGCTTGTTTTTCTCGCCTTCCCTCATGCTGCATCTTCCCCCTTTTTTTGTGCCCACTTTTCATTCTGAGAGATATGTAGTACTAAGAATATTATAATCCCTTCTGGCAACAGAACAGAAACATGGTTTCCATTACAGTTTATTACTTTTTTCCTTTTTAATTTTTTTTATCAATCCATATGAATCCCAAAGGACTTCAGCCTTTGATAGAAACTGTAGTCAAGATATATTGTGGGTCTAGTTTTCCCATATTTCTATTCGACTTAGACTCTGTATTTAGTTCCCCTGTGCATAGTTAAAATTAAAATATAAGTACAATATGTGACCATTTAGTATTCTGAAAATGAATTTGTTTTGTTCTGTAAAAAACTACCCTCTTTATTTTTATGCACAGAGCATGTTTGGAAGTGTTCTAAGATGAAAGGAAAAAAGAAAATACTTTTCCATTTCATTAAGAAATATATTTTTACATGAAAAATTTAATGTTTTAAAGTTAGTCTTTTCAGAGACTCTACACATGTATCTTTAGGGTGTTTTCTACTCCCCTGCAGCCCAGGTCAGCCAGTGAGGTCCCATCTGTAATCAACAGAGGCAGCAACCTTTTGCATCTAATGCTGTAACTTCACAATCAATTCACAGCAGCAGCATCTGGCACTGATGCCAAGAGAAGGGTTTCTATCACCTCCCTTTCACCTCCCTGCCTCCCTGTCTCCCTCCTGGGAAAGCTTTGTACAGCTGTACAGTGAACCAGGTCAGATAATTGATCTTGCTTAAAACCAACATAGCAAAAAATCAACTGTTTAGATTTAACCAGAAGGTAAAGGCTTGTGCTGACACTAGGGAGAAATAGAACCCTGACAGCTTAATCTGGTTAAAAGTGATTGTAAAACTACAGCATTGCATACCTGGCTTTGAAAATGGGTAATTGCCTTTGAACATGGTCATTTTTATCCCCCATTAAAGGTGCTTGAATGACTACTTTAGACTTTTAAGAGCTAGGCAGTTTGTCTGAAGTTCAAGGAAATTAATTCCCTCAAAATGATTTACACAATGACAGAAAGGGTTGGCACATTAATTCTCTTTATGGTGCCTGTGACTGTGTTGTGAGACTGAAGGAGAATACACTCATTTTAATCAGCTCACCTGCAAAACCTGAATTACTGCATTACCTTTATTTCTGCATTTGCTGTAACACAAAAACAGAGAATGTGGTTCAGTTGTACATATTTAGCTGCATTTCAAATCTGTTGTTTACTGCCTCCAACTGTAGATTTCACTATAGCATTATCTAAGTCTAATCTTTGAAAGATGAAAAAGCTTCCTAAAACATCCTTTCTGCAGACCCCATGTAACAAGGCTTTGATCAATTAACATTTGTGCTAAGTAAGGTGTAAGTCTCACATGTCTTTCAATTTACTAGGGCAGAAAAGGAATAGTTAAAGAACAGTTCAGAGGTTTAAAGAATCAAAACCAGTTGCTTCTGCTAAAGGTCATTAAAAAGTTAGACTAGTCTTAAACAGCAGGCATTGTGAAAGTTCTCAGCTTAGCATGCCCCATCAGTTCTTTAATAAGGGTAAGAGAGTAGCTAATAGCTAAGTGACTACGTATGTCCACATAATAGTGTTTGAAAAGTGTTTCATGAACCCAGTGTGACACACAGTGTCTGTGGGTAAACATAATCTACATTACTTACTCGAAGCCAAGAAAGGAACTGAGGGCTGCATTAAATAATTTGACACGAAACATAGATTAAAATGCAGCAAATCTCAACTTTGAATTCTTTATTGAACAGAGAAATTAGGAAATGTAGTATGAAAATCAGTGCTTAAAAGGACTTTTTAAGCCCATATTCAATGCAGGGAGTCTGTGAGGCTAAGCAAAGTAATCTACTAGCCTGCCAGAAAAGACTGTGAGTAATGCACCTCATTTAACACACCTTCCGCAGCCAACAGTGGAGGTACAATGGATTCAGAGTCTTGCACAAAGTGATTCCAAAGGTCATTTCAAACTCTGCAGGTGCCATTTTTTTCTGATTGCTTACAAGAATATCATAATTTGATTCTTAAATCAAACAGTACAGTTAAACACTGAATATTTGTCAGGATTATTCTGGGTCTTGGGATCATGAAACTGCACTATCATGGAAACATTTCTACTATTTAAGCCAAAAAATTTCTTAAAAATTCAACTTATACCATTACTGGAGTTTCTCATTTTGTTTATTCCCGGAATATATTGCAGTGTGTTGAAGTACACCCCTACTTTTTACCTCATGTTCTTTACGTTTCATTATTTTAACAACTATCTGCCAGATAAAATACATAAAACAGGGTCTACATTTTGTAAAGGTTGGGTTGAGGGGAAAAGAGGAAAAGGGATAGCAGGCATTGAATTTATGGTAAGTATATGAAAATATAATTTACACCAATGGTGATTTCTTATTTACATGGCTGAAAATGTGAAGTAATTAAAAAAAAAATCTGTCATACAGACATTCTCCTTTATGCCCTCTTTCACCCAAATATAGCAGTCATTTCTTGGAACAAACAGCAAAACTTCTCTAAAGTTTTTAGGCAAGCAAATACTGTCATATCACATTGATTTCTGTAGGTTTAGAACTGTAGCAAACAGCACCTAGTTTGGGTTTAATTCTCAACAAATGCACAATAATAGTACAATAAATCATGTTGATAAGTATTATCAGTAAAGTACCCCCAACCTTTGCCTCTCTGTAGTGCTGCATTCTCAAATACAAACTGTTTCATATTACAATGATTAGAGAAGGAGTGGTTTTCTAGAATAGTGACAAGCACTTGAGTGTCTAATAGATAAGCTCCTACAAAGCTGCACTTTGCTTTAAAATGTGCAAACTATGTTGGTTTCTGAACTGTTTTTCAGGGAGCATCACAGCAGAACTTGATTGCTTTTGTTACATTTTTGGAAGTGCATTTCATATACCTGTGAAATACCAGAAATACATGTTTTTTTTCTTTTAGTCTCTCTTTCCATAGTGACCCTATGGCTCTTCATGTGTGTTTCTGGTGGGCAAATTCCATGGCAAAGTAAAGATCTGTGGTGCTCTTTGGTTCCCACCTTCAGTACAGCCAAGTACTGCAACCTGGAGTCTACACGAGAGGCTACAGAATATTGACAACCATGCCAAAAATGAAGTCAGGAAAACTACAAGTGCTGATGAATCCTAAACACCAAGAGGCAGTGGTTTTATTTTATTAAGCTAATGCTCTGGCCCAGAAGTGAGAGCTCAGACTTGAGGTTTGTGAGGTTTCTCACTGTTGTCTTGAAAGTCATTGAGCCCTAATGACGATTGTCTGACTGCCACACAGTAGTGTTGAGGTGCGGCATTGACTCCACAACTCAGATAGTTATGAAGTAGGTATGCGTTTATTCCAGCTGGGGTGCATGGGGGGTAGCCCCTCCAAAAGCATGCACACCCTCAGCAGCACTTCACTTGGTTTATATTAGGTTACAGGTTACATATGCATAAAGTTAGACAAAGCCCCTATACATATTCATTACCTATCCCCGCTTCGTATTATAATGATTCAAAGTTCATTTAAATATGCTCGTGCAAACGCAGTGTCTCAGATTAATTGTGGGCAAGGGTCCCAAATGATTAATGAGGGTGAAATTGGTAGTCTTCCTCACGATAAACTGTTCACCCTGTCCCCTTGCGCATGCTCCCTTGGTTCTTGGTCCAAGTCCAAGCCTGAGAACCAACTTGTACCAGTTTGGGGTCCAAGGATGAGATGCTCTGTAGCAACGTGGGGTTTTAGGATTCCATGTGCTCCTTTGTCCCTCTGCTTTGTATACCATTGGTTCATTTTGAAATATGCTCTGCTGTACCCCGAAATCTATTGGTGGGTTCCCTATGCCTGTCTTCCCTTCAGACTCCCTGGGACTGGCTCTGGGGGAGACAGTCCCTCCCCCTTCCTTTCCCTTTATAAGTCGATGTCCAGATCAGCTCGAGGTCTTCTCTCTGGGCTGGCAGCCCCTATCCCGTTCCTGCTTCCCTCCCCTTCTCCTTTCCCTGTGACCCTCTCCCCTGTACCCCAAATAAACCTCCCTGCCAGAACAGAGATGGAGTCCAGTTCTTTTCTTAGCCTCACTATATTCCTGCTGAATTGACGTGGTTTGGAGACTGACGCCATGCCGCAGAACCTCGGGGGCCGGGCGCACCAGATCCGGTGGGATCACATGGACCAGGGACCCCCGGTCCGGGGGGGAGCCGGCTTGTGCAGCCCTCCCGGACCGTGATACATCAATGCTCAGTTACACTCAGTAGTTTTTCTCAATTATTTGGCTCTCTTCTCTCTATCCTCCCCGATACTAGGTAGGCACAAAATCAAGCAAATAATAAATTGTCTTCAGCAGGTAAATCTTAGTAAATCATTATCCAATCTCTGGCCTTCTAAATCAGTTCAAAAGTTATTATTATTATTATCCAGCTTCTAGTTCTTTTAAATTAATAATTTCTATTTTACCCTAAATCAGTGTTTACTCTTCAGAGAGCCCAAATGACAAAGCGGCAAGAGGAAGCTCACGGCAGTCTCAATGTGAGATATAAGCAAGCTTCAGTTTATTTCACCAAACGACAAACTTATATACTGTTACAGATGTTACTAATTATAGTTACACACGTATTTACAGTCTGTTCTCACATCTACAGGTTTCTTCCTCCTCATTCTTTGTTAATCACAAGTTCACTCCCGTACATTCCTTACACAGCTGCATCTTCTTGATATGTTCTCACGAAGCGTTCTCAGGGAAGCAAGCTACTGCAGCTTGTTAGGATTTTTACTGAGGCCTGAGTATGCTGAGGCTTTGTTCGGGTTTATTTAGTTAACACAAGTTTTGCTGGAAAACTGTGTTTTCCAACACCCAAAAGAAACAGTCCAAGGGAAATAGGCCCTGAGGGTCCTCAGGCCAATGTTACACTGATAAATGAAATAGAAATGTTTGGGATGGTAGAGTTTTCCGTGATTATTTATCTGTGATAAAAAGAGAAAATTAGACCCTGAAACTCCTAGTACATTGCAAAGGAAGACTCTCCTTATGGGCTACCAGCTGGTTTTGACCTTTGTGCATGAAGCCAGATCAAATGAGCTGTAAAATAAATAATGTGGTAAACTCCCCTTACTTTCCAGCTTTTCTTGCTTTGATGAACATATCTTTTTTTCTTCATTAAGGTGTTCAGTTGTCTGCAGATGAAACCAAGTTCATAAGAAGATTTGTTCCTTTTTTAGCCACAAGGTCTGGGGGGTTGTTAGGTTTTAGTTTGTTATTTTTTTTCAGGAGAAAATTCCTATTGACATGTTTCTTTATTAAGTGAAATTAGAATAAAACCTGATTGTACAGTGTTGTTTACTAATCATATTTTTCCATGAAAGGCTTTATTTTTCATTTCTTTAATTGCATAAGTTGAAGCCAAAATTTTGCTATTTAAAAACTTAGAAAAATTAGGTTTCATAGCACTCACTCTTAAGCCTTCTAAAAGAAAGGGTTCTTGGAAAAATAATTATTAACTGTTTAGTCAAAAAAATGGGAAAAAAATTTCAATATGGGAAGTTTCTCTGTCAACATTCTAAATTCTCAATGTTCCATTTCAAAAATATTTACTGGTTTAAAAGAGATTTCCATTTTTATTTAAATTTAATATTGTATTTAAATTAAAAAGTACATCTATTGGCATGTCCAAACACTGCAATGCCATGTCAGCGAAAAAAATCACCTAAGAATAAAAAGAGTTAAAGAAAGATGAAAAAAATCTAGAGACATTGTCTAAGCAGAAGAAATACAAAGAAAAAATGTTTATGAATAACAAAGTAGTATTACATATTAGCAATAAATTTTCCTTGCATTTCGTATACAAATTTTTCCAGTGTTGCTTAAAAAGGAAAGAAATTTTCAAGTTAAACAACTTCTTATCTTATATCCTTTCATAGGACCCAGGTCATTAGCCAGGAACAGAACATTAATTTAATGAATCACAGGTAGCCTCAGCAAAATGTAACTTTTAAAACTATTTCTGTACTGGAATAGATAAAGGACAGAATGCCACACACAATGATTTTGTGCTTTCAAAATGTATCTTGAATCAAGCCTGGAAACGAGGTGAGAAGACCACTGAATGATAACTGATTGGGATGGTATCACACGTCAGTCCCAGAAAAAGCACATATAACTGTGCTGACTTCATTTTCTCTTGGCCCAGGGTAATAAACATCAACCTGCAGAAGCCCTGATAGCAGAGTGATAGGGGAAACAATAGCTGAGCATGCTGGAGCTGAATGCAAAACAGCAGCCTTTGAAGTGAAAATGTAGACGTAGGCAATGAGAAAAGAAATTTGGGTCTCAAATGACAGAAATATATAGGTTGTAAAAGTGGCCTTAAGAGGTTTTTCTTTTGAGATTTATAAATATATTTGTTTAGTTTAGCAAAACATGAGCTGAGAAATTTGCAGAATATATAAATAGTTTAATTTCTGTGGTTCAGGGAAGAAATCTTGTTAATAATGAAATACTATAGGAAAAGAAGCTTGAGTTATCTCCTGGGAAAATGTGTGATGACTTCTGGTTGTTTTAGAAAACAAATTTTATTATTACTGAGCAATGAATCCTTTGTGTTTGGATATCTTCGTGGTTATTCACACAACACAGACCACTGCAAACAGAAAATGTTGAAAACACTAAGCCTTACGTGACTGGAAAAAAAAAAGAGCTTGTGTGTTTCCTGATGTTCAGCCAGAAATCTTACTTTATGGTTCTCTCTGAGACTTTGGAAGAACCAAGAGGAGAGAGTAATTGAACTCATTTTCACAAACGTGCTGTTTAGGCAAACTCTACAGAGAACCTCTGCATTAAAATGCAAATGATGCAGTCACTGGCGAAGTCAAGGGCAGCAGCAGACCGATGCTGATGTGTTTGCATAGATCTGAACATTCAAAGCAAGCACACATCCCCAAAATTGTGCAGACCACTCTTATTATTGTAGCACTGCACATGCACATGCATTCCCCCCAGGCAACACCTTTTTTGTCAGATTTCTCCAGAGCACCAGAACTGGGCTCTACTTTTCTTCAGCAGTGAAAGAGGAGACCATTTGGGACCCAAACCCAGTTTATGCTAGTTTGGTTAGGGCATTCAGTGCTTATTATGGTGGAAGCACTATGGAATCTGTTGTTTCAGTATTCATCCTTCAAATATTTACACTAAAATTTAAGTTTCCCCTGTTGCAGATACAGCTGTCTTTATGGGTATTAAAACCTGCCAGCATCCACACATCAGAGTGTGCTAACAATCTAACTTACAGCTCATCAGTCTGGAAAATAAAAGATATTATTATTGATGAGCATGTTTATCTATTCACACCTCATTCCTTTGACCTTTAGGGAGAAGTCTGAAACAGACTGATGTTCATGGCACCAATCTGATGTCATGCCAGCCTGCTGACCACATCATTGTTGAATCACCAGGCAAAGTTGTGAAACTTTTATTTAAAACAGCATAAATGATAAAGATCACCACTGATTAAGGAGGATCTCTGTTCCCTCCGGCCATTTGCAGTTTACAATGTAGAGAGAACAAGTTCAGTCACCCAGAGTGGGAAGCACTGTCATGTTGTCTGCTGGAGGAAAGATTTATTGTTCTCTCTGCTAGATCCAGTAATATTGTTGTGTTCCAGTTAGGTGGTCATTGCAGATCATGCAGAGGGAACTGACTTATCAGGCTGTAGGGGAGCTGCAGATGTTCGGGTCCCAGCCTCTCCCAGAACAATAATCACTCAGAGGATGCAGAGCATAAAAGGCCCTCAGTGTACACAGAAAGTGCCAGAAGTAACTGTGACTATTGTTGATGAGTGGTAGAAGAATAATTCCCTCTGCTCTACGTGTGTGTGTGTTTTCATTCAGAGTGATAACTTTCAATTCAATACCCTTTATAAAACGTCCACGGTGACTAATTATAAGAGAACTAGAAGCATCTACTATTAGCAGAAATAGGATTGTTATTCAATAACCTTGGGAGGCTGCACATCCAATGACGTTCTGAATCTGTAGTTATTAGCTGGGGGGTATAGTGAAGGTTATTTCAGATTGCTGCTGGCGTCTTGCTGCTGAGCTCTGTATATTCAATGCCGCAATGTCAGCAGGTTGAAATTCCCTGTCTGGATTTTACGCAGCTAATAATCGTCAATTTAGAACTGTTTGCCAAGAAAGAGAATGAGAATGAAGTGTTTTCAAAGTAGGGGCATTCTCTGCAACTCTCTGTCTAGGGGCAATCCTGGCAGTACATTCTCAGGCACTGCTCACCTGCAGCAATGAGTCATGTACCGAAATAAACAATTTGCTGAAACTGCTGTGATGTGTACTGATGCTGATTAACAGACTGCAGACATTTGGAATTGCCTTTGTATTCAATACATGGCTTTTTTTGAACAAAAGGTAGCCCTGAGTAAACTGGTATGCTTGCCAGACATTTCTATAGACCCAGATCTTTGCCTCCTCCTGCTCTCTGGAAGCAGTACCACCAGTGGATTTCAGCATTACAGAAGCAGGGAGGATGTCTTTCATTTTCACACTGTTTGGATGTTGAAGAGGGAAGAACAAACCAGCAAAAAAGAAAACAGACTAGTCTTTACAGAGAGCAGTCTTCAGGGCACTGGTTTAATTCCATTCCAGAAGGTGACAAACAAAGCCAGTAAATTAATTTCCAGCCCCAACATCTGTGTTTTTGTAATAAGAGACTTACCAGTCCCTCATGAGTCTTGGACAAATTACTTTGAATGGCTGTTTTCACTGGAAAGAGAAGCCAGCCCTGTCCTTCCCTACACAAAAGTTCTGCTCCATGAGCCATTACTTGTTTCCCAGTAGTTTTTTTAAAATTTATTTGTTGGAAAAAGATCAGAAAGATTTAGAGATTGTTATTAGGAGCAAGTGCAGCAATTACAACATATGTTAACCTCATTAAGAATCTGTACTTAAGTTAGAAAAGCAAGATGAGGGCAAAAAAAAAGTTAGAGACCCATTTTCTCAGAGAGTAGGGACCTTTTTAACATAATAGCAATGCGTTTATCACTCATTGGTTTTGGGTACAGCACTGTTCTGAGCTGACTGACAGGTGTGAATACACAGAATCTACCTTGTCCCGTCCATCCAGAAAGGGTTCAGTATGATTTCAGGGAGGTTTCTTCAGTCTGTATGCTCTTAGAGTTTTTCAGAATCTGCCCCTAAGTTGCTCTGCAGACAGGCAGCTTTGTTTCATTGGAAATTGTTCTCCTCAGCTTGTAAGCAGAGGTTAATGCATTCTTCAGGATTTGCTTTTTTCACAAACCATTTTCACTATCTTCCCTTTCTTTAGATAGAGCCACTAATTCAGAACAATTATTCAGAGATCTTCATAATCTGCTTGCATTTTTTTTTAAATTGAACAGTCATAACATCATTGTGCATATAGAAACAGAACCTGGATTTTTATAAAATTTTAAGTCTGTTTTAGAATTGCAAAGCTCTTTCATGTTCCTGCTATAAAATTATCTTTTTTAATCCTTCTTAAATAGATAAAAAACTCTTGTCTGTAACCAGAGTTGAAAAACTGTCCCTCTTCATTCCAATCTGTTAACCCCAATAATTAAAATTATGCCATGATCCTGAAGCACAGATAGTGTAGTGCCTCCCACATGGCTCATTGCAGGACAATGTTTATAACCCGACAGAACAAATAAAAATATATAAACACTAGAAAGTATATAATACTAATTCACTTACCTGAGGAACCAAAGCAGCCTGCTTCTGATTGCATACATGGCTTTTGAGCATAACTCTAAGTCCATTCTTGAGTCTGGACTTGTTCAGTATCCACACTGCTTGGAGAAAAAAACACATTTTGGAATGGAAAATGCTCAAGATTAGGAGGATGCTGATACTTGATCCTCTATTAATATAGACCAAAATAGCCCATCCTGCACTGTGAGCAGATGGAAAACAGAGAGATATACAAAACTGAGATATACAAAATGAAGGTTTTATTTCCTGTGTTCACTGTATTTATTGGCATGGATGCAATCTATTTCACAGTATATTGCAGAATGGAAAACTAATTCCTTTTACAAAACCGAAATAATGTCCTAGGTCTCAAGTATTTGGATTCTATTCCTAATTTACAAGCTGAATCTGAGTTAATGAATGTGTCTCTTTGTGAACAAGTACAATACAAACTTGAATTCAGTGAGATTAATCTGACTTTGCAAACTGCACTTGCTGCAGAAATTCAAACCTATTAGTTTAGCTCTGATCAAATTAGCCTGTTTTGAAACCAGTGTGTTACTAGCCTATTTCTTTCCAGCTGTGCCATGATGTTTGGTAATCTTCTGTTTCTGTGCTTGTATTGTTCTCTAAAATGTTCCAGTCAAGAATTAATCAGTATGTTTTAACTTCAACATAACAGCTTCAAAGAATGTATTTCAAACAGTTTTGTTTTACTTTATTTTTTGTTTTATTTGGATCTGTGGCAGACTTTTGCAGCTGATGGAAATAAGAGCACAATTATAAGAGATATCATTGCAATTCTAATTAAACTGTTAATTGGTACTGGTGACTTTTCACACCTGCCATTTAGCATCAGTGAATACCAACACAGTAAACAGAAGCAATAGAAACAGCATTATTTTCCCCTTGCAAAACTGTGAACCCAATTCTGCTTTAAATTTTGCAAGCTTATTTGATGGCAGTGTTAAATCATAATTTGTTCAAAAGTCTCCAGCACTGTGTTGGAGGAGAACTGTGTTTCTAATTAGGTATTGCTGAAGGTGGCAAGTGCACATCATATACTACCACACAAACAATTTTCAAATAGTATATGTGGAATAAAGAACAATACTGAATTTGATAGTTTAGCCATGAAGCTAAATGCCACCGCTCTGACTGCATTCAGAAAGCATGAACAAAACAATGTGCAGCAAAAATGTGAAAAAGCAGATAAAGAAAAGCAGATCTAAAATTCAGGAAAACCTGTCTTTACCAAACAAGAACAAATACAATTTGCGAATATCTCCCTCTCCCCGCTAAACTAAAGAAAAATGGTTGTGCTGAATATGAAAAAAATGCCAGTATTAAACCACTCTTGAGTCAGCTATAGGACATGTGAAATGTAGTCCTACAGAATAGTATAATGTAGTTTGTCTGCAGTTCCTGATATCAGTGAAAATAATTTGTTCTTCTAGGATGTTAGAGATAATTTCTTCAGAAAAATAATTTCTATCTATCATTGTCATTTTGACTTTAAACTTAAAATGCAAATGAATGTCTGCTAATATTATTTATGATAAAACAGAGCATCCAAAAAGTAATTTTCTCTGAATTTCACTTTGAGGCAAAACATTATGATTTGTTTCAAGATGGTAAGTACAGAAAATGGAAGAATAATCCAAAATTATTCTATACAGGTTATATCTGTCCTAATATTAAATGCATATTATTACCTCTTATCATTTATGATCTGATGAAGCAACCTCAACATGGAAAAACTGAGATCCAATTAATTCCTTCACTTTGAAACTTATCTGTGTATTTTTATTAAATGTGTGTATTTTTATTAAATGCATATAATGCTGTGTCCTCATGTAAAAGTTATGAACTGTTATGTTCTATCAAACCCATCATCCTCAAAGGAAGAATTTCTGGAATCACACCTGGTTGTCTTCTCTCATTTAAGCAGTCCTGCTGGAGACCCTGGGTTTGCTCAAGTAGCCAAGGGTTGAACAGAAAAAAAATAGAGTTTTGAAATTATTTAATATTAACATACATTCCCTTATTCAATGCAGTTGCCTCTTTTACTACTTTTACTTTTACTTTTAATGATTGCAATACATTTCCATAACTTAAAAAACCAATTTGGTTATATTTTCTAGTCAGATAGTTCTCTTCATAAAGCTCGGTGAAAGCTCATATAGCATGTAAAGTTCATTTCCGCCCTGATTTTGGCAAGCGGTCTTTTAATACAGAAGAATCATATTTAAATTATCCATGCTAAATGACAGATTTTAATTGCACTTCATACTTTTCTTTCCTCTTTTACACTATAGTGATTTGGAATGTTGAGCAAGCATGTTAAATCCCTGGCAAGTAGTGAGTATTCATTTAAAAGGTAAATGGTACTGGAATGGAATATGCTCACTGTTTGCATCAGTGTGCTGTCCTATTCTGTCAGGGCTCAATCCCGGATGGTACTTCATAGCTATAAATGTGACTGACTGCGTTGGCAGCACTTTCAAACTCTGCCTTTCAAGGACGTAGCCATAATGCTTATTTACACATTTGTTGAAGCATGGCTCACAGAACAAGGCCATATAAATGGTATTTATATGCACAATCCAGTCTATGTGACTGACCCTGAAGTGTCTTTCCCAGGAGATAATGAAACATAAGAGCCAAGAATGTGAACATCATGAAGAATTATAAACAAGATAGGGAAATCACACAGACAGGACTTTAGCTGATGATAGGACAGCGTGATTAGAAGCTTACAGCCAATTAGCAAGTTAGATTAGGTGCATGAACGCTAGCTTTTAACCAATCATATATACCAGTGTGTCACGTGAACAATGCTTTTGTCTATAATAATGCTTGTTTCCTAAGAATAAACGAAATGGCACCGATACCTCTATGAGTGTGTGTGCTATATTCGGGCGACTCTCAACATCTGGTGCTACGACCAGGGACTGTGCTTTGAGCACGAATACTGTACTCCGAGTACGAATATCGTGAAGCTGCTAACAGATCGGCTACGATCGTGCAGTGAAAGCGGAGAGAGTCGCACAAGTGGAGACATGCCGGCTGGAGACGGAAAGTAACAGTCAAGGCAAGAAGGGTCACCCCCTTCGCTCCGCCACGTCGCGAGCATGGACATAGAGCTTGCCGTGGCACAGAAACTGCTCCTTAATATTCTCGCTAAGCAAGAGGAAGGAGTCAGAGAAAAAGACTTAGATAAACTCGTTTCCTATGCTAGGAAGCATGGTTATCTTAACACACCCCCTCTGCTATTCGCTGTGACTGAGTGGCGAGAGGTGGGAGATTTTATATTTGACCAAACGATACAGACCAAGGGGAGCAAAGATCTCGCAGCTCTGGGGGTAACGTGGCAGTCGATAATCAATACCTTAAAAGCTATGAAAGCAGAAAAGCGTGTGGCTGCGGCAGCAATTCAAGCTGTCACGGCGCCCGAGGTCCTCACCCCAGCAAACAGCGCTACCGCGACTGCGCCCGCCCCGCCGCCGCCAAAACAGACCGGGGGCGAAATGGGAGGCTTGTTTGGTGGATTGAAAGCAATAAAGGGACAAAAAGCAGAATCGTGTTCTACCGTCTCTGAGCTCCTCAAAAAGTATGAAGGTTCTAACCTGAAAAAGCCGCTCGAGAAAGAGATCACTGCAAGCCGAGACCCAGAAGCGAAAGCGGAAGTTGCTCCGAACTTGAGTTCCAGTCAACTGGTGCAAAAGGTGGAAGTTGCAGAAGGCACCCAGGTGGGCGGCTCCGTAGGTCGTCCACGCCTCCCTCTGCCGCCTCACCCGCCCACATCAGCAATAGGGCCTGAAACACAGCCCCTGCCCAAGGATGACGAAATGATAGACAGCTCCGACAGCGAAACAGAGCCAACCAACAGCGTTAACCAGCAAGAAACAGCCGCCGAAAGCCAAAAACAACTTGGAAACACCATAGAGGAGCTGAAAGCTCAATTTAAACAAGCAATGAAGCAATTAGAACAGCAAGTAAACACTGCCATCCAAGACATAGTACAGCCAGCAACTGGCCCCTCAGAGTCACAGCAGATACCGCAGCAGGTACAGCAGCTGCCACAGCAATCACAACAAATACTGCAGCATGTAGGAACAGCTAAAAATGCAGCCCAACTACCGCAATTGGCTTTCCAGCCCTCCGCCTCCCAGCCCTCCGTTCTTAGCGAAGAACAGTGCCAATCACTACCGCCACCTTACTGCACAACTCCCAATCCTTCGCGTTTACGGCGAAGATGGTCTGGGGTCATCCGTGATGCCATAATGGAAGGAGAATGGCAGTCCACTGGAACAATCGCTTGTCCTCTCCTCTATGACCAACAAGGTCCCAAATACAAACAACATGATTGGAAAGTCTTGCAATCAGTTAAAAAGGCAGTCATCGACTTTGTAATTAAATCTGAACAAGCCCACTTAGGCATAGATTGGCTCCTCACAGCCGATGTCAATTCTCCCACAGATTGTAAAAATCTCGCACAACTGCTGCTAACTCCATCGCAATTTATAACATGGTCAAGTGAATGGCATCAACTGGCCGAGCAAGAAGCAGTGCAGCCGCGCAATCAAAAAGAGATCCTCTGTTTGGAATTAACTCAATGATGCTCACAGGAGATGGCAACTATGAACACATGCTAGTGCAGCTACAATATCCCACTGAAGCGCACAATTTGTCAGCTCAGCTAGCATGGTTGGCATTTATGGCTGTACCTGATTCAAAGCCCAGAACCCAGCTTCACCGCAGTGAAACAAGGTGTCACTGAACCATACCCTCACTTTATCGATCGACTGTTCAAAGCGTTGGAAGATCAAAATGACCTCTCCGAGGATGCCAAACAACGAATGTTTAAACTCCTAGCATTTGAAAATGCCAATTCACCTATGAAGCAACTGCTTGCCACTTTGCCTACAGGAGCAGAAGTACATCAAATGCTCTAGCTAGCTAGCCGAGCAGCAGTGCAAAACCAGAATCAATACATGGCCAATGCAGTGGCAGAAGCAATTAAACCAACCACGCAATTACTAGCTGCTGCAGTCACCAAACTGGGAAGCTCTCCGAAAACACCGATGAAACCTATAATCTAAGTGTGGAAAACCTGGACATTACCTCAGGACGTGCACTGCTATTGTTTGGTGTGACCAATGCCAATGAGACACGCATGCTACCAGTGCCTGCCGGGGAACAAAAAACGAGAACAAGAGCACGAAGGGACGCCGTGCTGTGACACAAATGGCAGCCCCTGTCACTCAGCAAGACTTCCTCTTCCAGCAACCCAAGGAAGCTTGGGAATCGATTTGGCAACAACAATAGACATCACATTATTAGACAACAAAGCCCAAAAAATACCGACAGGGATGTTAGGGCAAACAGCAACTCTAAATGGATTTCTTGGAGCTCTCATCATAGGTAGATCCTCTTCAGGGCTCGCAGGGCTCATAGTATTGCCAAGAGTCATAGACTGTGGTTATACAGGTGAAATTTTCGTGTGTGCATACACCTTAACCCCTCCACTTATCATAACCAAAGGAACCAAAATTACTCAACTCGTGTTAATTGGCAATTTAGCTGGTGGTTTAGGATTGCCTGGCGATCCATGCCAACCATACCGAGGAAACAGAGGTTTTGGATCAACCAGAAATCACGTAGTTAGCTTAGCGCAGCAAATGACTTGACGACCACTCATCACCTTGCAGCTCACCTATAATGGCCACACTCAACAAATTACAGCAATGCTTGATACAGGAGCTGACTTAACCATCATCAGCCAAGCAAGATGGCCTAAGTCTTGGCCATTAAGCCCTGCCCTGGATGCCGTTCAAGGAGTTGGAGGAGGCATGAACCCATTACGAAGTTCAGTACCTATATCTATCACATTCCCAGAAGGGCAAAAAATTACCCTGTGTCCCTATGTTATGCTCCTGCCGGGGAATCTTGAAGGACTTGTAGGACGAGATATTATGAGTCAGCTCGGAGCAGTGTTGCACCTACCACAGCCAACACATTTTTAGTAGGGGCCACTGCAAAAAGGCCGCAGACCCCAAAAATATCATGGAAAACAGAAGAACCTGTGTGGGTTGAGCAGTGGCCTTTGTCCAAAGAGCGGCTCGCAATCGCACGACAACTCATGCAAGAACAACTTGAAGCAAAACACATTCGACCATCTGTTAGTCCATGGAGCACACCCATCTTTGTCATTCCGAAAAAATCACGTAAATGGAGACTACTGCATGACCTCAGAGCAGTAAACGCTCAAATGCAGGCCACGGGAGCTTTGCAGCCAGGAATGCCCACCCCAACTATGCTTCTACAACAATGGCATGTACTCGTTATCAACCTTAAAGATTGCTTTTTCACAATCCCCCTGCAGCCAGAAGACACAGTCTGCTTTGCGTTTACCTTACCAGCCATAAATAAAAGATTCGAGTGGACAGTACTACCTTAAGGTATGAAAAATTCACCCTCTATGTGCCAACTATATGTCCAATGGGCCCTAGAACCTATTTGTGCAGTTTTTAACTCTGCCCTTATTTACCACTACATGGATGACATTCTTCTGTGCCAACAGCAGCCATTCGCTTCAACAGACCTGCAACAGATCACTGCCTTGCTAAAAATGAAGGGTTTAGTCGTTGTTCCTGAAAAAGTTCAAATGTCTGCGCCATGGAAATACCTTGGGTGGACTGTCACTACTATGCAAATCAGACCTCAAAAACTATCCCTACATTCCGAGCTGAAAACCGTGCATGATGCTCAAACCCTACTCGGTGATCTGCAGTGGGTACGTAATCGCATCGGCCTCCGGAATGAGGACATACTCCCATTACTGCCACTATTGCGAGGCACCGATCCAGCTGCTACAATTACGCTGAACCAAGACCAGCAAAACTGCCAAGTGCGACTGGGAGAAATGTTGCGAACCTCTTTCGCTGAACGCCACCTGCCTGAAGTTCCACTAGGCGCACTCATTTTCAACCAAACCGTCTCCCCCTTTGGAATTATTTGCCAATGGCCATTTTGGCAAAGAGAAAAAGGGGGAGAGAGCCCAACTGTGTTGACCACCAAGATTGCCAAGACGTCCAAGACTCTAAAGATACAAGAACAACCAGTCAAACATGCACGAACTACCCGTCCCGAGGAACACATTGTGATTTTAGAATGGGTGTTCATCAGTCTGTCACCACCAAAAAGTGTGTGGTCGCGCTCGGAGATGCTCTCAGCCCTTATTCGAAAAACACGCACCAGAACTGTAGAAATCTCAGGACATGAAGCTGCATTTCTCAGCATACCCTTGAAAGCAGAGCTGCGAGAGTGGCTAATACAAAATTCAACAAACATGCAAATCGCCTTGGACGCGTACACAGGACAAGTCCTAGACCGATACCCTGTAGATCCTCGGATCAAGATAATAGGAGAACAGCTGTGGGTAGAAGACCCTAAGGTCCGCACTAGGCCGATCCAAGGTCTCACAATATACACTGATGCGGGATGCCAACAAAGAAAAGCCACCTGCACATGGATAGAAAATGGGGAGTGGCAAGAATATACCCTCAAGGGAGAAACATGTGATTCGCTGCAAACCCTTAAGCTGGCAGCAGTTGCCTGGGCACTCACACGATGGCGCAACACGCCCCTGAACATCGTCTCAGACTCCTTATATGTCGTTGGCGTTGTCCTAAGAATCAAACAAGCCCTGATCAAGACACCCTCAAACCCACGATTAGGACAACTGTTTCTGCAAATCCAGTGGGCCATCCACGACAGAAAAGAAATCTGTAGCATCCTGCACATCAGGAGTCACATCCCCACACAAGGCCTAGGTAAAGGCAATTCTAGAGCAGACGCTCTTATTAGCCCACTAATACAAGCTCCACGAAACTCCTTCGCAGCTGCTCAAGAAAGCTACTCAATGTTCCACCAATCAGCAAAGGCTCTACACAGGCAGTTCACACTATTAATGGACGATGCCCGAGGAATCGTCCGAGCGTGCCCGCAATGCAGCCAGCATGGCACAAGTTTAGGCCTCAGAGTGAATCCCAGAGGCCTACAAGCATGTGAACTATGGCAAATGGATGTCACCCATGTACCTGAATTCGGCCGAGTCTCCTGTGTTCATGTGACTATAGACACATTTTCCAAAATGATCTGGGCAACTGCTCAGGCAGGAGAAAGGGCAAGCTATGTAATTAGGCACTTAACCTCATGCTTTGCAGTTATGGGGGTGCCCAAAGAGATAAAGACTGATAATGCACCCGCCTATGTGAGCCGAAACGTGAGCAGTTCTTACAGACATGGGGCATCAAGCACAACACAGGAATCCCTCACGTATCTACCGGACAAGCCATGGTAGAGAGAGCCCATCGAACAATAAAAGAGTATCTAACCAAGCAGAAGAATGATGAAGAAACAGACCCCAGTGTGCGTCTAGCAAAAGTCACTTTCACACTGAATTTCTTGAGCATAGCAGGTGATGCAGAAAATCCACCGGTAGTCACTCATTATAGTCAGATAAAGATGCAGGCTACCCCAGGAGTTCAAATTATGTATAAAAACCCTACAACAGGGGTCTGGGAGGGACCTGCCCCACTTTTATTTAATGGTAGACATTACAGTTGTGTCTCCACAGATTCTGGGCCTATATGGGTGCCTAGTAGATGGACGAGATCTGCTCCCAGAAAAATTGTCAGCACGCAAGACTGCGGCGGGTCATGGACCAGCTAGTGGACGAGATCACCCTATTTGCAGCACATGCAGGACGTCCATGCATTTGCCCCTGAAGAATCACAGCAGACGTCTTTGTGGGACAGAACTTTGGCATTTGGGCACTGCCTTCCGAGGTTCGCCACCTCCAAGGAGAAAACTGCAGACACTGTCGGGGCCCGTTATTCTATAGTTAGTGTGTGGTAGTTGCGGTGCGCAGTTTAGTTGAAGCAGTTGGAGTATCGCGATAACGGGAGCTTTATGTAATTGCTGTTTTCCCACTGACACTCCAAGTGCTTTTCGAGCTCACACTGCGATAATATTTAACTAACCCCCCCCAAGAAATTCGCGTGAGCACATTCGGAGATTTCCATACATATCAACTAGCTCAGCAAATGTGGGCCTTAAAAGTAGCATTACACCAAGTACAGAAAAGCCGAGCGACACTGCTAATTACCACTCAATGCGCGTGATATCGCCCTCAAGGTGCTAGAGCCGCGTAGCACTAAGCATAGTTTGTCTAACCTCTGTTGTTGCAGCATGGGTCCCAGCACAGCCCAAAACAAATCTATGGGTCACTCTAGCCAACCTGACGGGACAAGACACGATTTATCTCGCTCTCTCATCACCTGGCAACCCCTTTTCTACTTGTTTAGTCGGTATCCCTTTAGACAATTGGCCGTGTCCTTCCAGTGTTCCTACCTGCAATCGGAAAAATCTTAATAGCACAGTAGATAATTGGGATACATGGGTGCCTCACCTTCCCATAGCCCCGAACAAGCCTCAAGAATTAGAGCTATTAGGAGCCGTATGAATGGATGCTTGCATGACCTTTAATTGGACAAGCAAACAAGCCAAACTAAACGGTACAGCAACAAGCGTAAATTCTAGCTTGTCAGTATATAGAAATGCCAGCACGTGGTGCCAATATGCCTCTACTAAGCTATCTGTATCCACGAATAATCCCATATCGTTACCAGCAGGAATGTTTTTAATTTGCGGACACCGCGCATTCCCTCCCGATTATGAGGTGGACCCTGTTCTCTAGGGAGATTAATGTTATTAACCCCCAACACTTCGATGATTCTAAACATGTCCCGACGACGTCATCGAACAAAACGAATGCTCATGCTTTCTCCCCTGACTGCAAATCAGATGTCAAATTCTGGTCCCCTGAGGCCATTATAGCTGCTTCCCTTTTAGCACCAAGAGTAACTTCTGCTGGCGCCTTAGCTCAGCTAAACAAACTGGGATGCTGGCTAGCTAGACAAACTAACCCTACTTCTAAAGCCATTTCACAATTACTGCTTGATGTAGATTCAGTTAGACACGCTACGCTACAAAATAGAGCTGCAATAGACTTTCTCTTATTAGCCCAGGGGCTTGGCTGTGAAGAGTTTGAAGGAATGTGCTGTATGAACCTTTCTGATCACTCAAAGTCCATTCAGCGGCAACTTGCTGAACTGCAGCACCTGTCAGGGCAGCTACAAATAGCCGATGGCCTAGGACTTGCTGGGTGGTTGAAAAGTTTGGGAATTACTGGATGGTGCAAAGATCTGATCCAAGCAGCTGTGCTCATTTTAATTGTAGTTTTGCTATTATTAACAATTTTGCCATGCATAGTGCAATGCTTACAGCACATGCTAGTAAAGACAGTCAACCAAGCCTGGCTTGTGCAAAAAGAAAACGGGGGAATTGTTGAAGCATGGCTTGCAGAACAAGGCCATATAAATGGGATTTATATGCACAATCCAGTCTGTGTGACTGACCCTGAAGTGTCTTTCCCAGGAGATAACGAAACGTAAGAGCCAAGAATGTGAACAACATAGAAGAATTATAAACAAGATAGGGAAATCAAACAGACAGGACTTTAGCTGATGCTAGGAGAGTGTGATTAGAAGCTTACAGCCAATTAGCAAGTTAGATTAGGCGCGTGAACGCTAGCTTTTAACCAATATATTACCAGTGTGTCATGTGAACAATGCTTTTGTCTATAATAATGCTTGTTTCCTAAGAATAAACGAAATGGCACCAATACCTCTATGAGTGTGTGTGCTATATTTGGGCGACTCTCAACACACATTGATTTCAACTTACTCACTTCAGTGACTAAGGGCTGTTTACACAGGTATCACATTACCAGATTGAATTTGTCTCATTTAATGTATCAAAAATCAAAGACAAATGAAACATTGAACAGAACTGGTTATCAACTCCTGTCTGTATCTCCTTACTAATTCTGTTAACAATTTCATTTACACTTTCACCCCCTTCTTTATCCTAAGGATAGAGAAAAAAACTTTTTGTCTGTTTTGTTCTGAAACAGTAAAAAGGCACGAAGGTAAATGAAGAAACTAGTTTCATAAAACAAATAAGATATGCAATAGTCTGAAATACTATAATGTCTTAGGAAGAAAAAAGGAAAGATAAGGAAATGAAGGTAGCTACCATTTTATTGACATCACAGAAATCTGCTTTATTAAAAATCAAATGACCTTAAATGCCACAGGGCAATTAAAAGTAATGGGATGTGATCTCAAGCCAGTGAGTGATGTGAAGCCAATTCCTTCACAGGGGTTTAAGCTGTAACATCCACATGAATGTATTAGTATCAGTAGATGAAACAGAACAAATACTACATCTCATTTACATAATGGATGAGACTGGGGAAGCTGTTCCAGATGGTAGATGAGCACCTTGAGCCAAAAGAGGAAGGTTTTGGTTTTTTTTCCATAACAGTATCCACAAGTCTAAATTGCTGAGATTAGATCAGCCTGATGAAAATATGGACTTTGAGTAATTTGTGGCCCGTAAATTTGAAGAAAGTTAAATACCCATCAAGAACAGCAGCATTCCATGCATCTGTGGGGCCTTCTCTGCTTATTGATGTGTCTGGTAGTTCAGTGGTAATCAGAGATGTAAACTTCATGGAAAATCTTATTCTCTGACCAGTCCTGCTTAACATGTTGTCAAAGAGTCAAGTCACATGTTCAGTCACATTTTTGCATTGTACTGGTTTAGTACTTTTGATGCCTTAAATTGCTAGTAAAAAAATTTTAGACGCAGACACACAGTATAGGAAAGGGGTTTTACCTTGGTTTAATAGGATCCCAGATGCGCACCGACGAACAAGCAAGCCCCGACGATATCCCCCGTATACAATTTATGGACAGCCTAGATTAGAATACCTATCTAAAAGTCTCCAATAAGAAGTCTAACAAATGAAGTAATTGCCCCCTTATTAAAATTGCCCCCCCCAAAAGATTACTACTTAGTTTACAAAAACAGTCTCAGTGATGGGGGCCCTGTTCAAGGTTGTGCGTCATGCTTTTGCGATTGTGGATATGTTTCGTCTTCCCCAAAGGATTCTGAGCAGGGCAAGGGGTACTAGGGTGATAGACATGTAGGGTTAAGATACAGGGAGTAAAAAGTACAGGAGCGGGGAAGGGTAAAAGGTTATATATAAAGGATATATATAAAGAGAGTATAAAAGTAAAATAAAAAATACAAAAAACCCATCAGGCATCATTTCTCCCCTTTTTGGAGACTAACAAGCTTTTACCTTGTTTAGTCTCTAACTACTCTAAACTACTCTATCTACAACATCAGTTTACACAACTAGCTATGGCAAAAATAATAACTACAATTACAATCATTATAAATGTTTCTTTCACCCAGGCCCAGTCTGGCAACCATGAAGTGAGGGTGTGGAAAATTTGGTCAAATTTCAAGGTGTAATTTCTTGAACCCACTTCGTGTAGAATTTGAGTTCCCTTCCAAATTTCTTCCAAATCCTCTCTGATTCTCCCATCTTGATCCACAAAGGAACAACAGCTGCCATTAATAATATCGCATACCCCTTCATGAGCGCCGAGTAAGAATTTGAGAGCTATCCTGTACTGCGTCATTGCCCTTGACAGGCCATGGACTACTTCTTGCAAAGCTATAATTGCATCAGCAGTATGTTTTTCAATGTTTTCAATAACACTCGATATATTCACGATTGCCCTTTCTAATTCAACTATCCCATAAGAGGGAAGGAGGGCTCTCACTATACTATGGAAAACTGTGGGACGTTCAATGAGGGGATTAAGAGTTCTTTTCCCCCTCCTACGTGGTTTTTCAATTTGGTCAAATATTGTTATATTTGGAATTACAGCCCCGAGGGCACAGGCCTGCTTTCTATCTACAGGTAGAATTTTCTAGGCCTTATCATCACATATCCAATACACTCCTGTCCCAAAAGGCAGAGCCAATCTCCATCCCAGCAACCTCATTTTTGTTACAGATCTTGGGTTAAGTATTTCTCTAAAGTTGGTCTTATGACAATATGGTGGAAGAACGGCCTTTCCTGTAGCATTCATGAGCACGCAGTGAACTGTATAGTTCTCACGTTCCATCAGGCCGCTCAGGGGTATAGGAGGCAGCAAGGTGGTATTGGGCCCGATCCGTTGCCACCTTTCTGTATGTTCCTCTTCCATTGCAATACCAATCAATGACCATTTCCCCTTCCCATTTAGAGGTGGTAATTGAGTACAGATCTAGCAATTGCTCATATTAAGAGCTTTGGATACATTTTGCATCACAGTATTGTGCAACTCCTGGGCTGAGCCCTGAGTCATGGTTACCAGTTGGAAAAACAGCATACATATAAGGAACAATTTAACCATCATCTTGATTTGTATCAGTCTCTGTTTTCTCGGTAGTCTCAGGAGCAGAAGCTTTCTTCACTCTGGAATAGTGGATCCACGGTCCTTTCCCAGCAACCTTGACAGCAGTGAGGGTGGTCAGCAAGACTTGGAATGGTCCCTTCCACTTGGGTTGCAAGGGGTCACTGTCCCACCACTTGATGTAGACCCAGTCTCCAGGCTGAAACGGGTGGGCAGGGATGTCCAATCCTATAGGCTTGGACAGGACAACAAATCTGGAGTTTCTGCAAAGTGGAACTCAAAGCCATTAAGTATTTTTGCAAATCAATTTTTCCCCTCATGTGAATTTCACCTGGAATGTGTGGAACTTGATATGGTCTGCCATATAGAATTTCATAGGGACTTATATTGTCCCTCCGCCTTGGTTGTATGCGGACCCTCAGTAAGGCTATAGGCAAAGCCTGAACCCATGTCATAGATGTTTCTTGACAAATCTTACCAATCTGGGTTTTGAGGGTTCCATTCATACGTTCAACCTTGCTACTTGCTTGGGGCCTGTATGGTGTATGCAGGTCCCAAGTAAGTCCCAGGATCTTGCTAACTTCTCCGACCACTGTTGCAATAAAATGTGGTCCCCTATCTGATGACATCCCCAAGGGAACTCCAAATCTTGGAATTATATGATTGAGCAAGGCTTTTACTACCTCTTTTGCTGCATTGGTGCGACAGGGATAAGCTTCAGGCCATCCACTGAATGTATCAACCAATACCAATACATATTTGTAACCTTCCCTCCATGGCATTTCAGCAAAATCTATTTGCCAGTAATCTCCCGGGAGATGCCCTGTCTTGGTCACTCCTAACACTACTCTTTTAGTTGTGTCAGGGTTGTTTTTGCAACAGGTTTCACACTTGCTTGTTACAGACTGCACGATGTCAGTCATTCCTCTCCCTATCACTACTTTCTTTAGATGTTTTAAAAGGTTTTCTGTTCCCCAGTGTGTACTCTCATGTTCTCTTTGCACTATTTCTCGAAGGATCGGGGGTGGGACTACAACCTGGCCTATAGGTGTAACAGCCCACCCACCCTCTTTAATTTCAGCCTTAAGAGATTTAATTAACTTTTGGTCACTCTGATCATATTTTGGAGCAAACCCTGTCAGATTTACTTCTTTCTGTGGCACTATTGCAAAAATGCCTTTTTCTGCTATCCCTCTAGCCATTTCATCAGCAAAGCGATTTCCCACTTCAGGAGTTGTCTTCCCCTTTTGATGACTTTTGCAGTGCATGACAGCTACTTCTGTAGGTTTCCAGATGCTCTGCAGGAGTGCTAGGATTTGTTTGGCATGTTTAATGCCATTACCTTGAGCAGTCAGCAGGCCACGTTCTTTCCAAATAGCTCCATGGGCATGAACAACACTGAATATTTGGAATCAGTCCATATATTTACCTTCTTTCCCTCGCTCAGTTCTAGAGCTCTGGTCAGTGCAATCAGTTCAGCTTTCTGTGATGATACATCTGAAGGCAAGGCTTTTGCCTCAATTACTTCATCTGTGGTGGTCACTGCGTAGCCTGTCATACGCTTACCGTTCCGTATGAAACTGCTCCCATCAGTAAAAAGTTCCCAATCTGGATTCTCCAGAGGCACATCTTTCAGGTCTGGTCTACTGGAGTAGGTTTCTTCTATTGTCTGCAAACAGTCATGCTCAGGTACGTTATCAAGCAGTGTGGATGACAAAAACATTGCGGGGTTTACAACTGATGTTGTTTTTAGAGTGACATCGTCCTGTTCCAACAATACAGCCTGGTATTTAAGCATTCTGCTAGGGGATAACCAGTGTCCCCCTTTTGCTCCAGCACAGAAATCACGGCGTGGGGTACATACACGACAATGTGCTGCCCAAGGATGAATTTCCGAGCTTCCTGGATTAGGATGACAGTTGCTGCCACGGCTTTCAGACACCCTGGCCACCCTTGGCTAACATTGTCTAGCTGTTTTGAAAAATAGGCCACAGCTCTTTGCTGATCCCCAAGATATTGTGCTAGCACCCCAAGAGCTACATTCTGCCGCTCGTATGTGAACAGTTCGAAGGGCTTCGTTAAATCTGGCAGCCCTAAAGCTGGAGCAGACATCAAGGAATGTTTTAATTGTTTAAAGGCAGCTTTCACTTTTTCTGTCCAGTTAATGGTTCCCTTTTCAGCTGTCTTTAGGGTTTCATACAGAGGCTTTACTAGTATTCCATACTTTGCCACCCAAAGTCGACACCAACTTACCATGCCGAGGAAAGCTTGCATCTCTCTCACCGTGCGGGGCTCTGGAAGCCGACAGATAGCTTCTTTCCGTTCTCTGCTAAGTTGTCGATGACCACGGAAGATTTCCAGCCCCAGGTATACTACAGTTTCTTTGGCAACCTGTGCCTTTTCCTTTGAGACTCGGTATCCGCCCATGCCCAAAAAATTCAAAAGACTTACAGTGAGTTGGATGCAGTCATCTCGTGGTTTTGCTGTGATCAGGATGTCATCAACATATTGAAGGATTTCTCCTTTTGGTTTCTGTTTTTTCCAGTCCTCCAGTTCCTTTGATAGCTGGTGTCCAAATATTGTTGGGCTGTTCTTGAACCCCTGGGGTAGCACTGTCCAAGTTAGTTGAGTCTTTCTTCCTGTCTCAGCATTTTCCCACTCAAAAGCAAAAAGCTCCTGGCTATCTTTGTGGATTGGAATAGAGAAAAAGGCATCTTTGAGATCTAAGACTGAGAACCACCCTAATTCATTTGTTAGTGTGGTCAAAAAGGTGTAGGGATTTGGTACAACTGAATGTATGTCCTCTGTAATTCTGTTGATTGCCCTCAAATCCTGCACTAGCTTGTAACTCTTACCATCAGCCTTCTTTACTGGCAGGATGGGTGTGTTGTATTTGGACTCATGTTCCACTAGCAACCCGAATTTGAGAAATTTCTCAATTACAGGTGCCAGTCCTCTACGACTTTCTAATTTCAGAGGGTATTGTTTCTGCCTTACCGGTGTTGCTCTCGCTTTGAGTGCAATACTCACAGGTTCAGCTCTTTTGGATCTCCTGGGAAAATCACTGGCCCATACTATTGGAATAACCGCATCCTCAACTTCTTTAGGAATTTCTCCACAACATTCCTGGATAAGAATAGTAGCTGCTTCGACAAATTTAGATTCAGGAATTATAACTTTCACTCCCTCTTCCTTGGAAAATTTAATTTCTGCCTCCAATTTTTCCAATAAATCTCTGCCTAACAATGGTTTTGGAGAATTTGGCATATATAAAAATTGATGAGTCACCCAATGTTTCCCCAGTTTAAATCTTAAAGGTTGAAAGAAAGGCCTTGTTTCACTTACCCCCATGGCACCAATTACATCTACAGTATCTTGACTCAGTTTCCCCTTTAAAGTATTTAACACAGAATATGTTGCCCCGTATCAACTAAAAATTCAACATCATCTTTCCCCAGCTTAATTATAACCG
Organism: Entomyzon cyanotis; assembly: GCA_024500445.1. NCBI lineage: Eukaryota > Metazoa > Chordata > Aves > Passeriformes > Meliphagidae > Entomyzon > Entomyzon cyanotis. The sequence goes on along the minus strand of JAKEPQ010000828.1, from coordinate 6,257 downwards.
AAGGCTCCGCTGGGGTGGATAATGCCTTCGGTCCTCATCAATTCCCATTCACAGCTAATTGAGAAGATGTGGGCGTCTCCTTCGCCCGCATTGGACACTCGTTCTTCCAGTGTCCCTTCTTCTTGCAGATGGCACACTGGTCCTCGGCTAGAGGAGGGTGAGGTGGACCTTTTCTTTTCCCCTGACCCTGTTTCTTCTTGTAGTGGGGTTTACCAGTATCCTTATCTGTTGAATCCCTATTTTGATATACTTTCCAGGCCACATTCAACAACTTATTTAGATCATACTCATCCAATTTTTGCAGCTTTTTCTTTATATCAGGTGTAGATTGGCCTACAAATATGTAGGCTAAATTAGATTGCTGCAATGGGGAATCCAAGTCCAAGTTTGTGTACTTCCGTGCAGCCTCTTTGAGCTTGTTCAGGAAATCTGTGGGGGTCTCATTTAGACCTTGCCTAATTTCATATATTTTGGCCCAATTAATTGCTTTAGGAATAGCACATTTTAGTCCAATAACTATCTACTTTTGATACTGTTTTAATTTGGCCATTTCCTCTGGCACATTGGGATCCCAACCAGGATCTATCAAAGGAAAAATATTACCAACAGGTCCTTGAATGGTTCCAGCTGCAATTTGAGTTTCTACAGCATTTACAGCAGCCTTGATAACCATCTCCTTTTCTGTACTATCCAGTACTTCATCTAACATTTTATTCAGGTCACTCCAATCTGGGTTTTGTGCCTTGATAGCTAATTCAAACTGCATGGCTACTTTCTCTGGATTGTCTCTGTATGTTCCAACTGATTCTTTCAATTGTCGGAGTTCTCCGAGGGAGAAAGGAGTTTTGATATAAACCATCCCTTGATTCCCGACAGCCTGCCTTAGAGGTACTTCTAGGACAGGTTCCTCCTTCCTTGATTCATCTCTCTTAGACCTAGTACGTTTTGCTACCAGACTGGCAGCTCCGATAGCTTCCTGGGCTATTTTCCCCCTTTTCTTCCCAGCAGGTTCGCTGCTTGCAGCTTCAGCCTCGGTTTCTCCTTCCTCTTCCGAGCTATCTACATCTACACTGGATTCGTCTGACTCACGCTTGATTTGGATTTTTTTCCTCTCAGCTCTAGTGGAGCTGTGGAGAGGGTGCTGCCCGCCGCCCCCTTTCCCCAGTCTGGGAGGGGCCAGCGGTAGACGTGCTTCCCTCTCCGTCCCGATCCGCCCCGGTTCCGCCCTTCTCTCTGCCCCGGTCTCTCTCTTTGCCTCTGCTCCTGCTTCTACCCCTGACTCTACCCCTGTCTCCACCCCTGCTCCCGCCTTCATCCTCGTCATCAGACCGGTCAGGGGATGGTGGCAGTGGGGGAGGAGGCGGCCACACCTCCTCTTTTCTCCATGCTGTATCAAGTAGGTGCAGTGGGGGGGCAGATGGCCAGAATGGCGGTGGGGAGGAGAAGGAGGAGGAGGAGGAAGAGGGGGGAGGAGAGGGGGCACCGGCCCCTGTTGCGGCTGGTGTGATGCCCTCCTTCATAAATCTGGTGCCACCAAGTCTGTGTCTGTCATGTCTATCTCTTCATCTTTTGTCGGGGGCTGTTTCTGTCTATCTTTTTTCTTTTCTAATTTTTGTAAAGCCATCTCAAAGTGGTTTTCTTTCATTTGCTTATACACTTCTTCTTGATTTAGAAATATAGAAAACAATTCTGCATATCTTATCTCTTTAAACCTGCCCTGAACTCGGAGTTCTACGAGTAACTTTGTAATAAGTTCATTATCTAAACTGCCCAACCGAGGCCATTTACTCCCCCCTTCCAGTTTCAACACAGGCCACACCCACAGTGAAAGTCTGGTTAATTCACCAGAATGTAAATCAACACTTCGTACTGTCAGCAGATTCTAGTTTTTCAAAATCAAACCCAGCAGGGAATCCTGCGGGATTTTGGGTTGGTAGATAGCACACCACCCATATCTTACTTATAAACAGAAAGAAACAGTAGGAAAAGGTTCCTAACCTATAGATTAGCACAGAACCATCAGAGCAAAGAAAGCAAGCCTGAAAACCACGCGTGTTCAGCTTAGAAACCCTGGCGGGATTCGAACTTCGGTAGTTGAACCCACACCCCAACTTGTGGGCCGCAGCCCCCTCTGAGCCACAGCTCCCCCGTGAGCCCTATGTGGCTCCCTGTGAGTATTAACGAGGGGCATCCCCCTCTCCTCACAATCCCCCCGCCCTGTGGGAGTGGAGCGGTTAAAAAAACCCTTTTTATGGCCTCCCTGGCCACGCTCCCACCCTTGGAGATCTCCTAAATGCTAGCTAGCTATCTATAAAACCATAAAACAACCCCTTTGATCTTACCTCTCCAGCTGTGTTTCTGGTCTTTGGAAAACTCCCGGATTTCGATCCTGAATTGCCGCCTCTCTCCCCTAGTGCCGGCAAGTGGGGGGGATACAGCGGGGTGTTTCTCGGTCCAAAATCAGAACGCGGGGTTCCTTCTCCTCCTGGCTGGCTCGCCAGAACTGATGCCTTAAATTGCTAGTAAAAAATTTTTAGACGCAGACACACAGTATAGGAAAGGGGTTTTACCTTGGTTTAATAGGATCCCAGATGCGCACCGACGAACAAGCAAGCCCCGACGATATCCCCCGTATACAATTTATGGACAGCCTAGATTAGAATACCTATCTAAAAGTCTCCAATAAGAAGTCTAACAAATGAAGTAATTGCCCCCTTATTAAAATTGCCCCCCCCCCCCCAAAGATTACTACTTAGTTTACAAAAAACATGTCTCAGTGATGGGGGCCCTGTTCAAGGTTGTGCGTCATGCTTTTGCGATTGTGGATATGTTTCGTCTTCCCCAAAGGATTCTGAGCAGGGCAAGGGGTACTAGGGTGATAGACATGTAGGGTTAAGATACAGGGAGTAAAAAGTACAGGAGCGGGGAAGGGTAAAAGGTTATATATAAAGGATATATATAAAGAGAGTATAAAAGTAAAATAAAAAATACAAAAAACCCATCAGGCATCACTTTAACAGACACAAAGCACACTGTGAGGAAATGCTGGGCTATTAATGAACGCAATACAACACCCAAATGCTCCAACAGTGTAAAGACAAATGAGAATGTAGTGTCCTTTCTTACAACCGTAAGCTTGCTTTATAAATTATCTGTTTGTCTGGCACGGGTAAAAAATCAAATGCATTGGATCAGCTTTTTCAGTGTATTGAATTATGTGTTACTAGAGGAAGGACTCTGTTTTGCCACTGAAAGAAGAAACTGATGTGCTTGATGACTTATTGTTAGAGAAGGCTCTTTTTGTGAATGAGCTGAAGAAATATTTAGCCTGAGTCCTAAACACTGTCCAGTAGGCAGTTCAAGAATCCCAGTCAGTCCATAGGTAAAAGATTTTTGTGTATTTGCTAGTAATGAGAAATTTTATCTGGTCTGATTGGTGTGCTTTTCTCATTATGTTATATTATACTATGGTTAAGTCTGATTTTCTTAAACCAATAATATGCCAGAGTTAGACCCATTTCCAGATTTGCAGTTTGGAAAAAGTTCTGTCTTACCCTTTTTCATTTCCCTGGTTAGAATGGCAATGACATTATAGCCTTTTTTTCTGTAGCAGACAGTGAAGTCTAGTTATCCTATTTCCTAGGATAACAGTGGCATTTTGCACGTCTGCTGTTCCAGGAGGCTATTCCACTGGCAACATTATTTTCTAGGGCATATTAAGTTTTTCTAAATTCTTGTACTCATGTATTAAATGTATTGAATATAAAAAAGTCTTTTGAAGGAGCATTTAGTTATTTTAAAGTGGTGGAGGTGAAGCAGAGGAAATTATGCTTTCACTTGGTGGCCTGATGCTTATTCAGTGTCTGGAGGGGCCTAGCTAGTGTACTAAGTTTCATGGCTTTTTTTACCTGGAACACCACATCTAAAAGAGGCTTGAAGAATGATAATCGAAACACAGATTTTATTTGGGTGTGTGTGCACACACACACACTTTTGAGTATATGCATTTCTTGGAGTGAGGGGTGGGAAGGAGTTATATAGAGCACTTGGTAGAAGGACATTTCATATTTGAGGTACAAGCTTAGAAAGTGTGTCAACAGTTTTTGATTTGAAAATCTTGTCAACACCTGTTCTTTCTCAAACATTAGTTCAAATTTTAGTATTTGAAAAAAAGAAAAAAGAAAAAGAAAGAAAAAAGTTGACAGCAAATTCCCACCATGAAATTGCAGAAGGAAATATTTTTGAGTACTGGAAAGATTCCCATTGAATTTACAGTCCTCAGAGACCCAAGTAGGTGAAATGCTGCTGTGTGGAATTTACAGTATTTGCTGCTTTGCAGGTTTATGCTCTATAGTCAAGAGAAGGTAGAGAGGGCTCTTGACTTTGTGAGGCTTGGAAAAATAGATTGTCTGTTTGCAATGTTCTCTTTTGTTAGTTGACTTTGTTTCTGCTGTGGTTCTAAGACTTTCAGAATAAGAAATATATGTGTTAAAAAGTCTTTTTTTTTTTTTAACATAGATACTAACAAATGCTGGGTTACACCTTGATAAGAGATCAAAATATGAGGATGCATGAAGTTATTAATCTGGTTCTCAAACAGTCCTAATATAACAGAGAGTGGAGGGAAGTAAGGGGGAAAGGGGAGAAAATGAAATACAGATCTAAAAGCACTAAATTTAAATTATTTCAAAATGTAACTCTATAAAGAGATATTTTGCTACACCATACAGCAAATGATTTCTTGATGAAACAACTTTTCAATAATATTAAATTTAAAAAATACTAATGAAAGCATTTAAGAAGGTTTTCTTTTTACTTTTGCCCTCATTTCTTTCATTTCTTAAAAGTCAGTAACAAAATTGCTGTTAACATGATGTATTTTCCTTTGCTTCTGGCCCATGAGCACAATTATGGGCTATATATCACTGGAAACAGGATATCACCAAAATAATAACAATGTTGGAAGGTGAGGTGAAATGAGGAAGGTATGATGCAAATGCATCCCTTTGTGCTATGTGAAGCATAAAATGAAAGCATCCTTCATTGCAGGGAAGTGAATCTGAAACACATTTAGGAATAGCTAGATTTACGTTGAGCTGATATTAAGTTAATATTGATTGAGATGAAACAGCCAAAACATGAAGAGATACTCTCATTCATATTATCACGTACTTTTGGCAGCTCTATTTTTCTGTAAGCTTAATGAAAGATATAGTCAAACTAATTCATCCCTAAAGGTTTGCCTTATTTAGAGATCTCATACTGTCTGCTTTGTCTATCATCTTTTAATTTGTTCAAACAAACACTTTTTCGATCCTTAAATTAAGTTGGCTTTTGGTTTTTCCCTCAAGACAATTGCACATCATTAGAGAGGTGGTGGAACAAGTACAATTGCAAACACCTGCTACTCCAGCACTGTGAGGCTGTAAACTGATCTGCAGTCATTGTGACTGTCAGGACTTAGAGTTTATATAAAAGTCACATTGTTTGATTGTAGACAAATGACTCTGGGATTTCATGTCATCATTTGGGGCTTATAAACCCATTTTGATTATTCAGTAAAGTTGTTCCGTGAAGGGAGAAACTATATGAAGTTAAGTAAGGGTCCAGAACTGCTCTGATATGCTTTTTTTTTACTACTTAAGAAATGCTGTTGATCATTGATAGTGCATTGTATTTCAGGTGCTGATGGCTAGAACTTTGCAGTTGGGAACTCTGCAGAACTTTGCGTAGTAATGTCTGATGTGGCAGGGTCCAGGAGGGCGGCAGGAGCCGGCTGCCCCCCCAGACCGGGTCTCTGGTCCGTGTAATCCCACCGGATCTGGGGCGCCCGGCCCTCGGGGTCCCGCGGCATGGCGCGAGTCTTTCAACCACAGAAATTCTAGCAGGAAATGAAGTAAGACGAAAGAACGAACCTGGACTCCATCTCTGTTCTGGCAGGGAGGTTTATTTGGGGTAACGGGGAGAGGGGTTGCAGGGGAGGAGAAGGGGGAGGAAAGACAGGGACAGGGTAGGGGCTGCCAACTCAGAGAGAAGACCTCTCTCAGACCCAGGTGCTGGCTTTTAAGGGAAAAGGAAGGGGGCTGGGGCTGGCTCTCTAAGAGCCAGTCCCAGGAGAAGGAAGGGAAGATTGGCAAAAGGGTACACACCAATAGGTTTTCAGGTACAGCAGAGCATATTTCAAAATGAACCAATAGTATACAGAGCGGGGAAACAAAGAGAGCACATGGAATCTCAAAACCCCACATTGCTACAAA